>JANKOE010007910.1:0-10663 GCA_026284465.1 Erythroxylum citrifolium | reverse complement strand
CAAAAATCGATTAAGAATAAATCCTCATGAATCCATCAATGTTCGAAGGGTATTACCCTTTACAATTGAAATAAAAATTTAGCTACACATACCTATAAAAAAAACGTTAACACCAATTGCTAAGACAAAAGAATTCACTTGGAAAAAGAATTGAAAACCAGGCTGCAACAATGGAGAACGACGATACCCAGCTGCGTCAAAGCGTGAAGTACGACCCCTGGACCCAAAAAGTCGTATATATATGTTCTATCATAGTAAGTAACCTAATGGAGAAGCAGCCAACCCACGTTTTTTTCAATGCCACCTGTCCACTATTTTTTCTCTCTTTTTTAATTGTTCACGCATCATCGACGTCTTTTGCTTCTTGTATGTTGCGTTTCATGGCTCTCCTTGTTTTTAAAACGAAACACACAGCATATATGCGTCGTTCCTTGGTTGCTTTGATTTTCTTTTGTCCTCCTATTGGTCACTCTTTAATTTGTGTCTAGCGTAGTCCTTTAATTGATGGCTTTAATTTGCTGCTTCCTCACGTGTTGCGTCCCCACCTGTTGGCCTCTAGTTGCGTCATTTTTCCAAAGTCTTCTGCGCTGTCCTCTGTTTATTTTCTCCATTCAATTGCTTCCCTACGTGCTTTAACGCCAGCTGTCCACTTGCCTCTCTTTTATTTGATTTAATTCTTCTCTCATCTTGTAGCTGTCACGTGGTGCATCTCCTTTCTCTTGTGTTGATTTTGGACGCCTCCTATGCCTCCACGTTGCCCAGCTGCCTCAATCCACATTGCGCATTCATTCCCTTGTGCTATCCCCCTTGGTTGCCTTTGATTGCATGATTTAATTGCTGATAATGACGCCAACTCATGCTGTTGTATCCACTTGATTTATTTGCTGTTTCAATTTAATTTGTTAGGCTAATTTCAAGATAAAAATTGCACAACGATTAGAGGTCAAGTCTGTCCAAAATTCAAAAACAGTGCAATTCTAGACTACTTATTTTATTTCTGTATTTTACGTCAATGAAACCCAAATAATTCCAAAACATGATAAACCAACTATAAATAAACGTAAAATGAATGCAAGTCACTCTGAATTAACTCCTAAAGATATATAAAAATATGAATGAATCAGCTACCATCTGAGAAAAAAAGACAATCACTTTTGCACTTCCCCTGAAGTTCATAATCAAGAGTCTGAATTTCCTTCTGGTACTCCCCTTGAAGCTCAGACTCAGAGAAACAAATTGTATCTTCATGAAAGATTACATCCATTATGATGAACATATGTTTAGTTAGAGGATGATAACACTAATACCCATTTTAGTTTGTTGCATACCCAAGAAATGCACACTGTAAGGCTTGTAGAGCTAGTTTGTTATGTTGATACTTATAGATATGCACAAATGCTACACAAACAAAAACATGAGGAAGCAAATTTAGTATTGGTGAAGTAACTACAACATTAGTGAGGACTTGAATGATGTTTAAAATTCAATAGAGTGGGAAGGAGTTCTATTAATCAAATATACAATGGAAGAAAGAGCTTCTCCCCAATGGCATATGAGCTTGAATTAATGAGGCACAAACAACTTATAGCAAATGTTAATTTTTCCTCTCGGCTACCCCATTCTGTTAGGTTGTATCCATGTTAGTGGTTTGATTAATAATACCTTGTGCTTCCAAATAATGTTTCAATTCAAAACTCTAATATTCTCCACCATTATCACTGTGAAGAACTCGAACTTGTACATTGTATCGAGTTTAAATGATCTTATAGAATTTCTAGAACAATAAATTCACTTCACTCTTGGATTTCATTAAACACAACCAAGTCATCCTCAGACAATCATCAATAAAAGTAACAAACCAACAAGACCTACCAAAAGTTGGAATTTTGGATGGATCCCATACATCAAAGTGAATAACTAAAAAGTGCAAGAGACTCTTATTTAACACTGATGGAAATGGATTTCAATGACGTTTTGCAAGTTCACAAATATCATAGCAAAAACAGAAGACTTCAGTTTTTTTAAAATAAACCGGGAAATAAATTTTTTAGATACCCAAAAGACGCATGCCCCAAACGTCGATGCCACAACTAAAGTTTAGCTTTATTTTTCTCCACCTTTGAATCATTCAGGACAAAAACTTGATGAAACTTGTCTAAACTCCTTGACTTTAGGTCCAGATAATACAACTTCCCTCTCTTAATACTACAACCAATCATCTGCTTTGTTTGGATGTCCTTAAAGAGGCAAAAGTTAGGCCAAAAGATTACAATGCAAGATAAGGCTATCGTTATTTAAGAAACAAATAAGAGGTTATAATATAAGGATGAAACAACCAAAACATAATCTAAATTTAGAGTATTATTGAGAGTTAAAGACCTTACCTGACAATTGGCGCTTTGTCACCATTGGCAATAGAAACAAATTTTTGTGAGGACTTTGTGAGCTCAATAACCTGTATAGAATCAAAGGTCATATAATTCTGTTCGGCTTTACTTTCTCAAAAATGTATTAGTTATAATATACAATAAGGGAAGAAACCTCAACAATTAATTCTACATTTATAATTATCCTACAACTATAATTGGGAGCTTTAATTAGGGATCTAAGAATATATTTATAGTTATACAACCCCAACAATTATGGAGAAAAATCTAAATATTTAATTTCCATAAAACCATAGTACTCGACATATCAAGCAATACTATTTAATTATGGGTGATGAAAACGTCGTTGGTTACTCCACAAAGTAAATGAAGCGTTAATATTTCATTGGATTGTTTATAATTTTGTTGTTTTATTCATGACATAATTGCACCATTTATGCCACCAATTGGTGCATATAAACTTATATTTGCTCGATCAATATTCTTCGTGTTATTTTACTTTATCTTAGTTTAATAAGAACTTGATTCAATGCTAGCCAAGTTAAAAATTGCACAAAAAAGACCATATAATGTTTGTTCGGAGGGAAAAAGAAAACTACTAATCTAATTATAATTCTTGCAACAGAAGTATGTATCATAACTCAACTCCATCTGTATAAGTTTTCATCCCATACTCATTGAACCTACTAACACAATTTAAAGTAAAATAAAAGCACAATATCTCTTTTTCAACCTTATCATTTACACTATTTTACTTAAATCTAAAGTTTAACAATATTTAAAAAGAATTCAAACGTTATCAAAACTCTCAAATAAACTTTACTATGATAAAATCTAAAATTATCATTTTACATGGTTTATTTTTTTAAGTATGAGGTCCACCCTGTCTACATGACATTCTAGACTATGATGTAGTTTCACATTTAAAAAATTCATGAAACTAGGGATTTGGTTTAAGGCTCCATCAATTGGAATCTTATTTAGGATAATTTTAATAATTTTAAGATTCTTTTCAAACACTATTAAACGTTTTTTTGTAAATTAAATTTTCTTGCAAATATTAAGATTAAAAAAATGCAATTTTCATATATAAAATGTAAAACTTAAATGGGAAAGTAGTTTATCTTTTATAACATTTTGTTGTTGGTTATTCATAAATTCCTGGTTGTCTTTGAACTAATTTGAACAAGAGTAATTATGGGCGATCCTGCTCAAGCTTAAAATGAAGATGACAACATTCAGAACTCCAAAAGGTATAATCAATAGACCCAAATTGAGAAGATCACCTTTAAAAGGTTTAATATGGTTTTAGACTTCCGCATTTGTATAAGGGACTTAGGTTTTACTAGATTCACTAGCTTTCCCAATTGGATCGACTTAATTTGGCCTAAAAGTAATATCAAGCATTGCAATCGAAGAGTGCCAATACAATATCCTTTTGTATTATCTTAAACTCCAAACTCGCACGGTAAGAAACTCCATTTGTCCTTATACTCTTGTTTTCCTCTAAAATCTTTATTTTAAGTTAATGATCAAATTCTATTTAAAGTTATAATTGTGAGTCTTCTTAAAAATACCTACAAGTAAATTTAGTAAAATTGAGATGTCCTAGATCTAATATATCTCTTGATAGAAATACTATGAGACCTCATATGTGAAAATTTTCTTTTTGAACTCTAAATTTTGACAATTTGAAAGCATTATAGCTGGGATATTTTTTAAAATGTATGTTGATTAGGAAATCTCTCTGATCGGTATAACAAGTTTTGCTTAATGGTGGTCTAATATAATTATTAATCAAGGAGGAGTTTTTGCATCAGCCACTTTCGGAGAGAACGCTAAAGTGAATTATCAAGAGATTGAGAAAGAGAAGAAGGAAGAGAGAAGAGGAGAAGAAACCGACTTGATGTACATCCTGGATCAGGAGTTTCCTGACTTTGCTGCCTCCCGCCTCTGTTCAGTTCATATTTCCTATTTATTTTCCATTTTTATTATTGTGTAGAATTAGGAAGAACACTATGATGATAGGATTTTTGAATGTTGAGACGTTCTAAACTTACCTTCGGGTTTTTATTCTTGATTTAATGAAATCCGATTGTTTTATGTTTATTGGATTTATTGTGATTAATTTATGAGATTGAATAATTCGGTAATAAACTAAGAGGGTGAATTGAATGAAAAATAATTAAATTGGGCTAACGAGAGTTAGGTGATTTAATAGAACGAGAACTTAATCAAATCGGTAATTGTGCGAAGAGAGATCTAGCATAGGTTCTTGATAGTTTATTGGACTACTTTAGATCTAATTAGGGTTTTGGATAGATTGTTAATTGAGAGATTGCAATTCCCATAATCTAATTATGGTTTATAAATTAAGGTTAATGGTTATAACTCGAGAGAGAGTAATCAACTATAGGACCGTTTAGAACCAATAATCTAGTAATTCATAATCGATTAGGTTAGTGTTAAAGATAGGTAAAATTTCCCTTTCTCTCAATTGATAATTTCTTAGGTTGATTCTTGAGTGTGTGTTGCAATTGCTAATTTTTTAATATTTTTGTGATTGATTCTTCAATTGATTTGCTTGATTGAATTGCATTCTTATTTTAATTTCGTTACATTTGAATTTTTGCAATTTGTTTTGGCTTTAGAGTTTAGGATTAGATTATCCCTCCTTATGAGATTGACACCTTAAGTACTACGCGAACGACCTGTGCGCTTGTATATTATCGAGGTTAATCAATTAAAACTTACACACATAAAAAAACCACGTTCAATAACATACAAAACCAAGATTACTATGTTTGCATTAATCACCAACAAGTTGATTTCCATAAGTTTGATTTTAAACAAGCATTATAATACATGACATTGGTACACCATATGAATTGAGAAAGCAAGTTCTCGTTATGACTTATAGACTTGTGTAATTTTTCACCGATAAGTCTCATGGGAGCTGCATCACAAGTTTCCAGCCTATATACCATCCTAGGGGTTTATTATGCCTCAAATCATCCATAATTATAAAAACTTATTCAACATGCAATAAATACTTATGTAATTCATACATCTAGCCATCAATCATTCTAACAATATTCCAAAATAATAACATATAAAACCAAGATAACTATGTTTGCATTACTCAACATCAAGTTGATTTCCAAAGTTTGATTTTAAACAAGCATTATGGTACATGGCATAGTTATACCATATGAATCGAGAAATCAAGTTCTAGCTATGACTCTTAGGCTCGTGGAATTTTTTACTGATAAGTCTCATGAGAGCTGCATCATAGGTGTCCAGCCTATATACCATCCTAGGGTTTATTATGCCACAAATCATCCATAATTATACAAACTCATTGAACATGCGATAAATATTTATGTAATTCATACATCTAGTCATCAATCATTCTAGCAATATTCCAAAACAACAACATGCAAAACCATGATACCTATGTTTGCATTAATCACCAACAAGTTGATTTCCAAAGTTTGATTTTAAGCAAGCACTATGGTACGTGGCATTGTTACACTATATGAATCAAGAAAGCAAGTTCTTGCTGTGATTCTTAAACTCGTGGAATTTTTCACCGATAAATCTCATAGGAGCTATATTATGGGTTTTCAGCCTATATACCATCTTAGGGGTTTATTATGGAAAGAATTGTCATGTCAATTACGTAAATTTCTTATGTTAATCCTAAATTTAAATTAATCGCCCATAAGTTCAAGTCTTTATGTTTCAATTTAAACAATGCCCATACATAAACATGTAATATATTAAATCCCAGCCTAAAATCTCATCAATCATTGTTATAGATAAAATTGCAAACAACAACACAAAATCGATCACATTGTACATATTACTTAGTTGAACAATTTACCTTGATAGACGGAAAATCGCAAATTACAAAGAAGACGAATAAGGTTGGACAATTATTGATGTTCTTCAACATAGAACATAGCCTGCAAGAAATACAATATTAATCCCTGTTAATGAGTGTATTATGTTATTTTGATAGGATTTTTTGTTGAACTCTAAAATATAGTTCAACATTAATCCCTATTAATGACTATTATCAAGTAATTTGACATAACTTGACACATTTTATGTTTCAACAAAATTAGGGACATGTGGACTTTTTTTAGTTTTTATTGCAATATAATTGGCCTTATCTTGCTTTTTATATGTGACATCTTTGTTCAAAATGATTTGTACTATATTCGATTGGTTGAGTGGAATATGGATCTTCATATTATAAATTAGAATTTGAATAGAAAAGATCTTTGGGATTTCTTTGTTTTCTCTTTTTGGCCCTTCAATGAAATAAATTATAATTAGATGAAGTATTTTGTTAGGTTTCTTACATTTAACACTATATTAATTATTTACCTTTGTGTTGCCCTTAAATTTATGGTTGCATGTTACAGCTATAGGTTTATAATTTCTTAGGCCTTTTATTAATGCTACTATAAGTTTTAGTATTTTGGTTAATGTTCATAATGAATTAGATGAAATTTTTTTCAAGACTTGATAGGTCATGTTACGTCACTTCTCTTTGTTTTTGGTTATTTGGCTTGATGTTTCTTAGTATAAAAGTTCATAAGGTTCTTCTTTATTAGAAAATTGAGTTAAAATTTTATTTAGTGACATGATGACTATACTTACAATATTTTATGAATATATTTTTTGTGATATGAATTATAAAATAATTTAAATTTTTTATTTTCATTTCTTTTATTTTATATCTTATTTTTTCTAAAATTAAAACATCTTTCTCTTTCTTCAAATTCCATACTCTTGCAAACTCACTTCTTTAATTTAGGTCTAATTTTAAACTATTTGTTTTTAATTATAAAAATTTTTTAGGTCAATTTTCTATTCATTGTTTAAGTACATTAAAAAGATCTTTAAATATAAATATTTAATTACTTTAGTCTTGAAATTATTAGTTTATCATAAATTATTTTAACTAAAACAATATAGTTTTACAAATCCTCCTCGAATCTTATCTTCCTTAAATCAATCCCCTCAATTAACTATATTTGTTTCAAAACCTAAATAACAATTAGGGAATCTTTAACACCTTTCATTGAACATTTCATCTCTAAATAACATTTCATTAAAAATTTTGTAGGCAACCTAAATTCATCTCTAAATAATAAAAAAAAATCACTATATTTTTCCATCATTCACCGACATAAACACGTTCAAACACATTTAATTTTGAAAAAAAGTACATGAATAGCATACCTAAATTTCTGAAAGCACTTTCAAAATGTCAAATGGATGTACCAAATTTATCAAATGTACAAATTAACACATGCTAGTTTAACAAAAAAGAAAGTACTTTAGAAACTGATACATAGTACAAACCATGTTGAAGAAATTAGATAAAGCTTATTAAGATGAAGGGGTCCAACAAAGCCAATGCAATCATTAAATAACTACACAAAACAATTGAAATCATAAAATTGCAGACATAATTAAACATGCAAAAGAAAAATAATCATGAAAGTGAGTAAAGATGAATACAAACAACTAAGCATGGAAGTGAGTAAAGAGATCATATTAAAAACTTGGGTACTTAATAACTTGAATAAGGCAGAATTCCAACTCAAGTAATGAAGATTCTGAGTTAATTCAAATCCAATATTTCATTTTTGGTTAACAGCGACTTCGTAAAGAAATTTAGTACAACAACGATTGCTCTTAGTATCTCACAAGATATAAATGAACTTGTAATCCAGAAATCAATTTGATCAAAATTATAAGACATAAAGATAAAAGGTATCTTAGGAAAAATAAGGTATTACAAGAGATTTATTTAGAAAATTTCAATAATTATTGCATAATTAATTAGGCTTAATCATAAAAAATGTCAAATTTAGTTAGAGTGATTGATATGAAGCTTTTAGAGGTTGAAATAGAGCCTTATTATTATGAAAATTTTATCCCTTCCTTCTAAAGATGCGATGCTTCTAGAGTTGGTTTAAGGAATGTTTTGATGCAAAATGATAAAACATTACCTATTTATCAAGGTAACTTAAGTGATAGAAAGTGAACTATCTTGCTCATGACTTTGAGATAGCAGTCATGAGCAAAATGTCAAATTAAAGCAAAATTTTCAGAAACTTTACCTGTGAACTGTGAAGTATTCCATGATTCTGAAGCAATATAGTACACTTTATTGGTAAGGCACATCTAAGTATCAAAATAATATTTGACAATTTTATCTCTACAGAGTTACCTCTAAAGTATATATTGATTATAAGAGTTTTTAGATATATTCTATATAGAAGTAGTTGACTAATTATCCAAATCAATATCAATGGGTAGTAAAGAAAGCATAACACATTATGACTCTATTTTGAGAATATCATAATCCCATATAGAAAATACTAACACCTTAAATAAGGTATATTACCACTCTTTAGAAAAGTACCAATACTATAGCAAAGTTAACATCATTTATATTAAAAAAAATACCACCACCATATGAAAAAAATACTACCACATTGTATAAAAAAGTATCATTACTTAATTTTGCAAATACCATGTGCTTGGAATGAAAATACCATTACCTTATTTAAAAAACACCAATACACTTAACAAAAGATACTACTACTCCTTACAAAATATAAGACTAGCTTTCACAAAGAAAATTTTTAGTTAGACTTATAATAAATTTAGTATATTGCTTAAGATGATATATGGATTTTAACATAGTTGCTAATTGGATTATGTTCATATGTTTTATACAATCACATAAGAAAAATATAGGCAAGTACTAAATCATGTTTGTAGATCATTTTCTTAATGAACTTGGTTTAGTGCATGCCTGTATACCAAACTATGTTCATGAAATATTTTCTTAAGGAACATGGATGGAAAACACCCATTTGTTAAACTATGTTCATGAATGATTTTCTTAAGGACACAATTTAGTATATGCTGTGTTTAAAAATTATGTAAAAGGACTTTCCTAAAGAACCTGTATTGGTACATGATCATATGCCTAACCATATTAATGAACAATTTTTCTCAAGGAACATTGTTTAGTATATATCTATATGGTCAACCATGTTTTAGTATATATTTATATGGTCAACCATGTCAATAATAACTCAATATGAGAAATTAAAATATAATTTGTGACATCTCTATGTCGTTAAAATCTACTAATTTGTGTAGAATCCCTTGCATATTCTGAGTCTAAATCTATTTCTACCAAAATTAAAGCACTAATTGAGGAGATTTTTTTTTTGGATTCGAGGAAACCCCGTAGGCAGGCCAAGCAGGCATACCTCTCCAAGGGCGCAATTGGTGCACCACCTCACAAGCGGGCCAAGCGGGCGCATTTCATCATTGAGGGCCCAACTAGTTCTCCACCTACAGGTAAAACCCCGACTGCCCCAAGTTCTTATAAGAGGGGCTAGCATGGAATCGAATCTGGGACTTAACCGAAGCCAAGCTCCGCTCTCAACCATCAAGCCACACCCCTTGAGGGCACTAATTGAGGAGATACTCATTCCATTTAAACAAAATTTTAAAGTTAAAATGAATTAATGAAAATAAGGAGGGAAATGTACAAGTTAAAGTTCAAGGAACCAACTACAAGAGAAGCAACAAGCTTGATAATGCTACACATTCCTAATTAATTAGGTGTAAAAACTAACCACTAACAAACACATCAACAACTTAAGCTTTGAATCACAAGAATAAATGGTTTAATAAAATCATATCAATTTCATTCAGCATCTAGCGTCCAAGATAGTCTTAGGATTCATCTTTTATTCGCTAAGAGTTAGCAATTTTAGGATGACAACTACTTGCATCTTATCTAAGAAACAATATCTCTCTATTCTATTGCATACACTCCTCTAGGATCTACTACTTATGTTTCTTCACTGCCCTAAAGCATATACGATTCCTCTCCTTCCATATCTTATAGATGCATAAATTGAAACTAATAACATAAATAATCAAGTTACCTTAAACTATAGTGGTCAACTTATAACTAGTTTATGAAACCTTCATAATTCATGACAAATCTTTTCAAGAGGAATGAATCTTGGATAGTTTTCCAAATTTTTTGTTGTAAAGTTACAATTAAAGAATATATGGATTAAACTAGTACCTCAACTGATGATTAAACCAGTACCTCAACCTTGTAAAAAAATCGATGATTACCCATGTAGGAAAATCCCGGGGTGTCCATCACATGGACACAGTGCGGAAAACAAAATTTTTTTGTTCCGGGAAGTTCCCGA
>JANKOE010007882.1:0-10665 GCA_026284465.1 Erythroxylum citrifolium | reverse complement strand
ATTACTTTTTAACTAATTTGGTCTCCGTGGGATCGATATTTTTACTACTTGACGATAGAAACGTGCACTTGCGTTTACGACTAACAATTTTTATTTTGTTTTTGTTTTTCTTTTCTTTTATGTTTTTTATTTTTCTTAACACTCTATTTCTTGTTCTTGTGTTTGTGACTTATTTTCAAGATGTGGGTATTCATTGATGTAGCTACCAAATATGATGGAAGGATGGAGAGGATATTATTCTCTGAGGGATTATAGTATGCCATCACTTATGGCATCATTGGAAGCTTAAAATGTGAGGCACGATAACATGTATATGGAAGCTCAATCAATATTAATGATGTGTTGTGAAATTTATGGTGCTGGCCACCATAATAATTAATTTCAAGCATTGTACTAGATGTGGGAGCAATGAATTTTCATGAGAAACAACCTCAAAACATCCCCTGCAGGAACACTCATAATCTAGGATATAACATCTATCCTGACTTTACATAGATGATCAAGTTTCACCTAGATTTCTATAATAACAACAATAAGAGGAGGATTGAAATCTCGAGGAGCTCCTCATGAAAGTCAGTTGATATAACCAAGGCTAACCTCCAAGAAACGAAAAAGCTATTTGCTTTTTCATATAATATAGCATGTCTGAATAGACAACTTACTAAGTTTTTTTATGAAGAGTAGCCAAGTGTTTTATTAAAAAACATTGGGCCAAATATGAGGGAATAAGTGAATACAATAACTTTGAAGAGTGGATAGGAGCTAAAGGTTAAAGAAATGGAGGAAACTATTGTTCAAGAAGAGAAGGAAGAGGAGACAAAGGAAGATAAAGAGGAGGAGCCAAATAAGGAGGCTATTAAGGAATTATCTATAATCATCTTAAGTACAAAGAGTTACTACTTTTTATTAAACAAATTTATGGAGTCAATCAAAGATGTAAAGATCTTTTAATTCTTTATACTCAGAAGTTTAACCAATATTTATGACATGTTATAGTATTTATAAGGGTGATCACCCTTATCATGAATGTCAAGCACCAAACTATATATGGGAGCATCCAATTTGCATGAAAAAGTGGTTTTAAGACACCCCTATAAGAATAATTATAATCTAGAGTGGAGTCGTTATTATGAATTTATGTGAAACAGTCATACTTCATTTGGATTTCTACAACAATAACATTAAAAGGAGTATTAATATCTTGAGGATGCTTTTATGAAATTTGTTGCTTTAACTAAGTTTGCTCTTTATAAAACTAAAGAACTAGGTGTTTTATCTGGATATACTAAATCAAATTTGAGAGAACATGTGAATATGATAACTTTATGTTGGCCCCCGAATTCTTTTCTTATTGAATAAGCATGATTTCAATTAGAATTTTTGAGGTTTTGATTGTTTTATTCTTTTTTTTAGAGGATCATTGCTTAGATTGATGGAATAAGAAGTATTAAATGGACAAATTAAGCTTAAGTTAGAGTATAGTTTTGGTGTAAGTGAAAATGAAGATGTAAAAATGTATAAGGGCAAAATGGGAAAATCACTTAAGGATAAGAGGTATAAGGCTTACATGGAAGGGCATAATAAACTTTTGGATGATTATTAGGAGTTGAAATTAGAAGAAGAAAAATAAAAAAAGAAGAGAGTGTCGTGAGTGAGGGAGAAGAAGAAGGGGAAATCTAAGGTTTTGGGAAATCTTGAAGATTTTGAAGATTTTGAAGCATCAACAAGTAAGTATAAGCCTAAACCCTTATTGATTGTTGGATGAAGCCTAGTTAGGGTTAGTTAGAAGTGAAACCAAGGTTGAGTGTGGGTAGGAAGTTGTTGAGGAATGGTTTGTGTGAAGGTTTTATTTTTGGTTAATGATCAAAGATAGATTTTGATGTTTTGTTATTGATTTTGGGTTGGCATGAGCTTAGAAATGAAGTAGGAATGATGGTTTAGGGTTAAGATGAGTTATAATTGAAAGTTGGGAAGTGTAAAGATGAAAAATGCCAAGAAAATAAGTTTTCGGAGGTTTCTGGGGTTGCACGTCGCGACTTGCAGCTACCACGTTGCGACGTGCTCCAGCTTCTCGTCGTGGCGAGCTCCTTTTTCCAGCAGTGACATGCTTTAGTATTTTGGGCATAAATTTTTCTGTAGATATGTAAATGAAGTGATTTTTGATTCGTTGCAAACTAGAGACATAGGACTACAAAGTTTATGAAGTAATGGAGTCCAAATTCAGTCCCTAAGAATCTCCATTTTTATATGGAAGTTGAGCATAGAATTTTTGTTTCAGCATAAGTTATAGTTCAAATTGTTAAAGTATGACTTTCCAATTTCTACACCAAATTGAATGAAATTTTGGTTGTTGTTTAAGGAAATCAAGTGAGGCAAGTGAGGCAAGAGGAGCAAGAGGAAGGACACAATTGTGCAAGTAACAAGCAAGGTTTTTCAGGTGGGTTACAATTTTATGATTAAGTAATAGGCCACAAATGTTTTCTTTCAAATGATGGAAATAAACGATTTCAACTACTTCATGAACATGCTTTATAACTCTTTGAATGCTTTGAGAAAGTGTTATGTGCTTGACATGAGTTTATTGTGTCGATGAATTATGAAAAGAATATGAAAATGATTTTTGAAAGGATACTATGTTCGAAAAGGACCAAGTTTAAAAAATTTGCCATTTTGGGCAACAAGCTTACAAGATTATGAAATACATGTTATGTGGGTTTGGTCTGGTCCATTCTGTTGTCAAGTGCACTTTGACTAAAGGCTTCTCCCGCCTGCCCGCTAGTGGCATATAGCTCCTTCAAGGACTCCCTTATGTTCACGACTACACAAAGCCACTATATGAGATTGTGTTAGCTCGTTCTGTTCACGACTACACATGACTCTTTTGGGAAGTGTGCTAGCTCGTTCTGTTTATGGACCTTCCAGACCATTTTGACGTGATCCTTGCGTGTGCTTGCCGCGGCGACGCCCACTTTTGCTTCCAAAGGACTTTTCTTCTAAATTTTAAATTCCTTAGTCTTCCCTCTAAGCCCAAGCCTCTTGCTTCTGTGTCCGATGTTGGACGATGTTGGGCTCCGAAAACGGGGTCCAACATCCACATTCGATATAAATCCTAGGTTTCATAAAATAAAAGGAGGAAAAAGAGGAGAAAAAGGGAAAAAGTTGTTTGGAAGACCAAAAATTAATCTCAAGGCTAAGGAGACTCAAGAGGACATAAAGAAGGAGAAAATCTTAAAAGAAAATAAGATTCCATCAAGATCAATTAAGAAGGATCAAGATTCAAAAACTACAAGCATATCTTTTTCTCTTGTTTCTTTATCGCTCTTTATTGGTTTTCTGTGTTTTGCTACGAACTAAATTGGGATATAAATTTAGATTTGATGAACTCTAGAATTATGTTTTAAATTGATTTATTTTTTTGAATGAAGGATTATACTTTTCGTGGGATTTATCTATGTTTTATAATTGATTGAATTGAAGAAACAAAAAGTGAAAGATTTAATGATTCGATCATGCATTAATATTCAAAAGACAAGATGTATGATTAGATCACAATATGGATAAAGAGGGTTAAGCTTGAGCAAATAGCTCAAGTTGCAAAATCTTCCTAAGTTAGTGTAAAACCTACTGAGAGAGTTCATAAATCGAATTAAAGCATTCTTAGGTTGTATTGATTGGAAAGAGATTTCAATTGATTCAATTTAATGGTAGGAATTATATATCTGAAGAGAGAATGTAATTATAACTTTCAGAAAACTATAATTATTTATTAAATCAAGATAAACTCAAGCATAGAGTTCTACATCTAAGTCTTATCTATCTATTGATTTTTTATCCTTAATTATATCTTTGGATGATTAACTCATATTTATTTTTTAGATTACTTTATTTTTATTTTCCAATTTAATCACTCAATTATTTAAAGTAGATAATAGAAAAATGATTAGCACCAATAATCATAGTCTTTAATGGATCGCTAGTACTTGTCGATGTTGCTACAACTACATTGTATGCTTGTGATAAAATATAACATACAAACCTAATCACACCTCTCTAGGCCTTAAAAAAGCACAAATCAAATTTCCATTCATAGTAGGCATTATGCACATAAGCATGATTAGATGTTTCATTATCCTAGAGAATATTCATCACCTTTAATATCCGAAGGTGTTAAGTCAAGAAGACTTCACTTCTATTAATTTTGATGAAAATCAAATAATAATAATCTTAGAAGTGTGTGAATTGTTTTGATAAGTTTGTTGAGTGTGCAGAAAAATGTAAGTGACACGAAGTCAAACCCAGAAGATACGTGGTCATCGCTAGAAGCTACACGTCATCGCTAGAAGATACACGTGATACCAGATGAAGTGTGACAACAGGCGAAGCACGATAACAGACGAAGCGTTATACCAGACGAAGCGTTATACCAGACGAAGCGTGACAACAGACGAAGCGATACCAGACGAAGCGTAACAATAGGCGAAGAGACACCAGAAGAAGTATAGTACCAGAAGATAGAAAAGGAAACTATTCTAGAACGTTAGGTAGTTAGTTAGTTGGAGTTAGTTACAGGACTTAACTAATAACGGTTTCTAGAAGATTCAAGAAGCAGTTTCTCAAGAAGATAGTTGAAGACTTAGGCTATAAATATCAGTTTGAGTCGTAAACTAAATAACAATTTTTACAAGAGAGAAAATCTAATTGTACAATACTTAGAAAAATTTTGTATTCAAGTGCGAAAGAAAGAGAGCGAATACATCTGCAACGTGAAGCTCAAACAATATCTTTCCGAGAGAAAGAAAGGCTAAAGCCTGGAGAGGTTAACAAAGCATATAAAGAATACTTTGTGAGAGAGACCTGAAGAGGCTTTGTAAGTGTAGAAAGAATACTTGTAAAGTTGAAGAGTATAGTGAAATCTCAGAAAAACTTTGAGGACTAGACGTAGCCCAAGGTTAAGGGTGAACCAGTATAAAATCGCAGCATCTATTCTCTAACCTTTATCTTTTAATTTTCTTATTATTAAAAGAGTAGAAAATAATTTTGCAGTTGCATTACTCATCGTCTTAAAAAATTGTTTTTGTGATCATTTGAATTTGCAAAGAAATCCAAGAAATTTCTAATGATTAATATCTGTGAAGATTTTACACAATTCAACCCCCCTTCTTATGTATTCTATATACTTTACGTGATTTCTATATTAACAAGTGATTTACTTCAAAAGATTCCTCATTATGTATATACACATAGATGTCTAAGCAATGCATTTATACATCATTATTACTCGTATGATATGGTATATCATTTTTGTGGTAACTATAAACATGTTGATATATTTTATTTTTAAAAAAAATTGACAAGTAAACTCTTGAAAGTATTGGTTAGAAAGAAGGACATTAATAATTAAAAGACCCAAGATGATTAGGGTCCCGAAAGCAAATATATTGTTTTGTAGATCTATAAAAAAGAGAGGAGAAAATGGTATACAGTAGTGATAATATTAATTAAATTTACTATTTATTAAATTTAGTGTTGTCATTAAAGAATTTATGCACCTTTCTTTTCTAACCACTTTGCCTCTTACCTCCAAGAAAGTCTTTAAGTTATTAATATAGGATATGGAGAAATTAGCTCTCAAAAAGAACAAGAATGATCACCAAGACTTTTTAAAAGAGCCAATTATTGAACCAAATGAGGAAGATAAAAAGGAAGTCATAATTTTAATAGATTGAAAATTAAAAAAGAATCATCATCCAAATGATATCATAGGTGATGTTCAACAAAGGGTAAGTAATAGTTAATGTTTCAGAATTATTTCACTTTTTACATTTATTTGTCAAATTGAGTCTAAGTCTTTGTTGATGATTGTTGGGTTTGCACCGCGAATAAGGGATTGAATTTTTTTTTAAATGAGTGTAGTATGGAACTTAGTTCGTAGACTTAGAAATTATATACAAAATAGGGATATTATGTTAAAATTTCTTAATACACTACAATTAAGTTAATTGTAGTGTATTAAGAAATTTTAACATAAATTGTAAGTTAAAATTTGTATTTTGATGGATCTTTCGTTGAATTCTTTGTGTTTTCCCACTTCTTTGAATCAAAATTGCCCCCTTAAGTTGCCTTTGAGAGTTTCAAAATGCCTGTATATATCTCCTTCCTTTGTTTGCCTCCAAAACCATCTTTTATATTGAATTATAAGGTTTTGTCCGATGCACGGGCTGATGCATGACCGTGCATAACCAAAATCTCTAAAAATTGTTAATCTGCATGGCCTAGAAGAAATGTATGGGCTTATGCACAGTCTTATATACCTTTTGTGCTTGGAATATTCGTTTTATATCGTGTTTTCTTCCAAATTCTTCTCCTTTAAGTTCATGAAGGCAATTGTATTTTGTAAACACATTTGGAGCGAATTGAGTATCAAATATGCAATAAAAGTATAAAAAATCAAGTAAAAATATATCAAATCTGAGGTATAAATATGATTAACTATGCATCTATCATAATCATACAAAATGAGTTATATTATATAAGATGCGTATAGATATTGTGCAATTGTGTATAAGATGTATGTGCTTTTGTATTAGTTTGGACTTTTGAATTAAAAAATACATATTTTGTGGTAGTAGTTATTCAGTTAATTTTGTTATATGTATTTATTTATTTTTACAGATAAATGAAAGGAAGTTTAAGTACTCTTGATAATTTATCCACTTCAGAAAGATACAATGATCCAACTTGGGCTTATGCTGGATTGGTCCCAAAATAAAGAACCATACCATTTGCTTATTTTGTAACAAGCATTTGAAAGGTGGAGGAATAACCATATTAAATAAGCATTTAGCTGGGGTGAAAGGTAGTGTTGAACCTTGTTAAAAAGTGAGTCTTGATATAAAATGGCAAATGAAGACTTTGCTTGAAGAGTATCAGTATGAGAAAGATCGAATGTAGAGATTGAGTTACCAAATTGGTTGTGGAAGTTCGTTTATTAATGTTCAGGATAGTAGTAGGAATGTTGAAGGTCGTAGTATTTCTACCCAACAAAAAGTGAATGTTGCACCTGATATTAGGAAAAGAAAAAGACATATGTCTAATTTTTTCACCATAAACAACTTTTGAAGCTCAACCTTCAATTCGTAGTGCGTTATAATAAAGAGAAGTGACTTATCATGTAGATATGACAATAGCTAGATGATGGCATGATTCAAGTATAACATTCAATGCTTTCCATTCTTATTATTATCAACCTATGGTGGATGTCATTGCCTCTTACAGTCCAGGATACACAATTGCTTTAATTGATGACTACAGAGATAAACTTTTAAGTAACTCTGCTTATGAAATTAAAAGTTATTTGGATGAAAGAAGAATAACTTGGGCTACTTTTAGGTGTTCAACCATGTGTGATGATTAGACAAATAGAAGACATGAGCCTATTATTAATTTTTTTTCATTTATTCTATAAAGGGTTTAATGTTTTTTAAGTCTATTAATGCATTTGGTCTTGTTATGAATGCTGATACTCTATTTGAAATATTCGATAAAGTTGTCAATGAAGTTGTGCCAGAAAATATTGTTCATTTCATTACTGACAATGATGCATGCTAGGTCTAATGTTGGATTAAAGGTTTATAGAATTATACTTGAAGATATTGAATTTTGGTCTGAATGTTAATTTTTCATCCAAGTTTGTTAGTTGTAGGTGTGGGTATTTTGTCTTGCTGATAGTGATAAAAAGGTAAAAATTGTTTAATTTATGATTCCATAGAGAGGGCTAAGTAAGCAATCAAGGCAAATCTGAATAATCGGCCTTTTTTGTACACACCTTATCTTGTAGTTATCAATGTGAGATGGGAAATACAACTTTACTCTTCGTTGTTTGTAGTTAGGGCATTTTTAGATCTTAGTGTATATTTCAGACCAAGTTTTACAAAGAAAACTGAAGTTAATAAGGGAATGTTATTAACTATTACAACAGTTGTTGCCCATGAGATGATGCAAGATCTCCTAAGCTCACAAATGGAGATTTATAAGGAGACTTCTTGTGATTTATGGATGACAATTGCTATTCGTCACAGAGAAAAACTTAATCTAGCTATAATTTTTTTTCTTTTGTTACTTGTTGAAAATTAATCATCACTTTATTTTATTTATAACGCTATTTGTTATCTTACAACTTACAGATTGTTGGTGAGGCCAATTCGGAAGTGATGTTCTAGAATTTCAAAGGTTTGCACTTCAAATTCTAAGTCAATGTGTGAGTGCATCATGCTATGAAAGGAATTGGAACACATTTGAATTAATTCATTCCAAAAAAAGAATATATTAGCGCACAAAAGATTAAATGACTTCGTTTTTCTTCAATACAATTTAAAGATTCGAAAAAGATATGTTATTATAATTATTAATTTAGATATATATTTTTTATTTTTTAAATAATTTTATTTTATTTTTTTACTATGACTCTTAATAGAACAAGTAGTTTAGTATATTCAATTTGCATTGATAATATCGATCTTTTGGTATAATGAGTTTCTGAGGAATTGAGTTTGATAGATGAAATTGTCTTGGAAGATAATCTTTGATGGGTAAGTATTGACATATTATTTAGTACAATGAATTTGAATAATGGTGATAATAAAACCCCTCTCAATGATAAGAATTTTGGACCAAATAAGAATTGAGGTCAATGCAGTTATAACGGGTATTCGATTGACTGATGTTCTAAGTTTTTTATTTCTCTCTATCTTTTAATTTCACTTATACTTGATGTATATGTTAAATTCTATATATGCAATATAATTGTAAATATTTTTATTTTAAGTTTCACTTTTAGTAGGTTCTTCGGTACAAACTTTTGTTGTAAATTGTAATTGTTAGAGAGTATTGAGTATTTATTATTTATTATTTGACGTTTTGATGTAATTATTATTTATTATATGATGACATTGTAATTTTTAAATGCTTTTTATTGTTCTTAATTTTATATTTGTATGATGATTCAATGATTTTTTCATATTAATTGTGGTTATTATTTATATGTAAAATATATGAAAATAATTTTAATAAAACAAATAAATTGTTATTGTTTTAAATTTCAATTATTATGATTTTTGGAGAAATGGTTGACGTAAAAATATACATTATACTATACAATATATTGAAGGACTATTTTGTAATTTTTAAAAAATTTAATTGATTATTTTATAAATTTAAAAAATTATCCGAAATGGTATCTGATATTAACCGGTATTAATACAGTATTGTATAAGAATTCAATCTAATATTATTATTGGTATTGTATTCATATTATTATTATTATTATTATTTACTGATAGAAAGCAATGCACATGTGAATTTGAAGTAACCCCAAAATGGATAAAAGGACAAAGGCGTCGTTTGGATGTTAAATTTCTTAAGGAATGCTTGGTTAGTAATTTTGGGAAGATATCGAAGAATAAGGAATGAAAAATAGTTAGTTGGTTATTTATTATCATTACATGAATAGTATTTTCATATCCTCTTTTGAGGCAATACTCCATACCTCCCAAATGTAAGAAGAATAACTTTCTTTCTTGTGTAACGCGTCATAATAGTTATTTTCTTATTTTTATTTTTTCCTTTTTAGCAAAAAATATAATTAATTAGAATATACTAAAATTAAAGATAATTAATTAGAATATATTAAAATTTCTGCAAACAAAAATTTAACAATTTTTTATTTTTTAACAAAACATTATAATTAATTAGAATATATTAAAATTTGGTGTAAAAAAATTTAACAAATTATTATTATTATTTTTTAACAAAACAATATGATTAATTAGAATATATTAAAATTTGATGTAAAACAAAAATTTAACAAATTTTTATTTTTATTTTTAACAAAACAATATAATTAATTAGAATATATTAAAATTTGATGTAAAACAAAATTTATTTTTTCCTTTTTTTACAAAACAATATAATTAATTATAATATAATAAAATTTGATGTAAAACAAATTTTTAACAAATTTTTAATTTTTAAAATTTTTAACAATCCAACCACTATTAATAATAATAGTAATTATTCTTTCGTTTTAGCCTATTGTTATAATTATAATAATTATATTTTTTACTATATTTATTCTAATTTTTACGGTTATTACATGCTAACTAAACCAAGGAACCAAGTGATTAGTAATGATTGGGATTTGACTTGATGGACTTGGGTTTGAGATTGGAGTTGTTTTTTTGGGTTCTCTCTTTCGCCTGTGCATCATCATCTTATGCTCTGCCTCTTCCTCACATGGGTCCACTATTTTCCAAATCGGTCTTCCCCTGTTAGAAAGCGTAATGATTGAGGGGTAATTTGGGTACTGACGCCAGTTGATGCCTACTGAATATGACTGTTGTTGCTTAGTGTTTACGCCATACCTCATCAGATGTTTCGTTCTGCGAGAGGATGAGAAATCCAGTTGTGCCTCGGACAATTTTACGATCCCAACATTGCCCTCCTTCTGCACTTGTAATCACCGTGGAGTCCCTATCTTACATTCGAAGTACGGAATGTTGTCGGTGTTCTTCTCGGGTCATTCGTTTTATATATTGTAAATCAAATATCGGATCGAATAATGTGTACCAGTATCCATGATTGCTTTCGATTGATGTTGTAAGATGTTGA
>JANKOE010007783.1:0-10676 GCA_026284465.1 Erythroxylum citrifolium | reverse complement strand
GTAAAGACTCGCGTAAAGACCTAAACCTAGAGATTCCAGGTATATAAGGTACTAGTTCTCCATAATTCACAAGAAACCCTACTTTACTTTGCTTACAATCACCACAACCCTTACAAAAGACTAACTTGAGCATCGGAGGGGCTCGCCGGGAACCAACTCCCGGTGTGCCTGTATTGTTTTATAGGTGATCTCCAGCCGAAGCTATTCAGAATCATGGATCCAAACGACAACGTCCAGCCCCAACAAAATCTGGCTGAACCATTTAGTACCCACAGTGGGGCCCGACGTCAGGGTACCACGTCCAGAATCACACAAATCAGTCAGGCGGCAGCAGCCAACCCTGATATTGCCGCCGTCACGGCACTTGAACTGCAACGGATGGCTTTGCAGTTACCTGTCGTTCTCCCACCAGCACATCCCGATTCTCGCACACAATCTTCACACCCGACTGATCACCCACAACCTCAAAACTAAGATCATGAAGAGCAGAGCGTGGCCCTGGAGGATAACGATGAAACTAATTCCCATCTCAACTCCCCGCATCCCCTAGATGCCAATCCTCCTGCTCCGCAACCAACGTCTCTCACCCGAAGGCAGATAGAGGACGCGGCTGATCTAATGATTCGCCAAATCCTGCAGTCTCGACCGGAAAAACAGCAGACCCCCGCTCGGCAGATGGGTGTGATGGCTGATCGCCATTCTACGGGAACTCTAGGAAAAATCTTGGCCGATCAAATCACTCTAACTAAGAATTCCCAACCGAGCCGATCGTCCACACAATATAGCTCTCTTTTCGTCCCGGTGAAAATTTTCGGTCGCGATGTTGAAGGTAGGACCGCTCGGTCCTATAATTGGCGAAGGCCTTAGAGGCAGAACGAAAACAAGGGCAACCGATGTTACACGAGGGCACAGTCCAGGGCAAGAGATGATAGCAACGCCGAACGATAAGATGAACGTGATTTTCGGGGGTAACGCAGCAGGAGGGTCGACCGCCAAAGGAAGAAAGAGATATGCCAGGCAGGTCGTTGAAAATTCGTCAGCAAAGCAAAAGAAGCTGAATAAAATGGTGATCTCGTTTGATGAGTCTGATCTAAAGGGTGTTAGCTACCCCCATGACGATGCACTGGTGGCCACTTTGAGCATAGACGGTAGCGAAGTGAAACGGATACTGATTGACACAGGCAACTCAGCCGACCTACTATATTACGATGCCTTTGAGCAGATGAAGGTATCAGAGGATCGACTACTGCCAATGGACGGACCATCAAAGGGGTAACAGGAGCATTGGCCTATCCATTTGCCCGAGACTTTCTGCAAGTAAAATTCGGACAGAAGCCACGCCAAATAGAGAGGAGTGTTGAATTTTTGGTGATCAAGTTCGTGGGAGTATACAATGCTATCATTGGAAGAGCCACTCAAAACGCTCTTAGAGCAGTTGTCTCCACCTACTATCAAGCAATGAAGTTCCTAACATCACAAGGAGTCGGTGTTGTTAGAGGTCAGCAGATAATCGCTAGGGAATGCTACTTAACAGAAACCAGGTCGCTAGATGGAGCGATAGTTCTGACAAGTTCTCTTGATGTGAGAGCTGATGAAGAAACGGAAAGGATGAACCCCATGGAAGAAACACAACAAGTCATATTGGATGAAGCAGACAAGTCCAAATTCAAAAATCTAGGTTCCGAGCTTGAAAAAGGTCTAGTCAAAGAAATCACAGATTGTTTGATAGAAAACAGGTCAATTTTTACCTGGATACCGAGCGACATACCTGGAATTCCTCGATCGGTAACATCGCATTCTCTCGGTATCCGAGCAGATTGCAAGCCAGTCAGACAAAAGAAGCGGTCACACGGCAGGGAGAGGCAGGAAGTGATTAAGAAAGAGATAGAGAGACTGCTTGAGGCTGGGTTCATTCGGGAGGTCAAGTACCCTGAATGGCTGACGAATGTTGTACTTGTGAAGAAGAAAAATGGAAAGTGGAGAATGTTCATTGACTTCACCGACTTAAACAAGGCGTGCCCGAAGGACAGTTTCCCCCTACCTAAGATCGATCAGCTAGTAGACTCTACATCAGGACATGAGTTACTTAGCTTCTTGGACGCTTTTTCAGGTTACCATCAGATACAAATAAGTCTCAAAGATGAGGAGAAGATAGCTTTTATAACCGACCAGGGCACGTACTGCTACCAAGTGATGCCATTCGGTTTGAAGAATGCAAGGGCCACTTACCAACGGCTCATAATGGAAGTCTTTAAGAAGCAGATCTGTCGATCGGTTGAGGCCTATGTGGATGACATGGTAGTCAAGAGTAAGACGGCCGCTGAGCATGTGAAAGATCTCAAAGAAGTTTTTCAGACTCTCAATAAGTTTCAGATGAAGTTGAACCCGGAAAAATACGTTTTTGCCATGGCGTCCAGCAAATTTCTGGGATTCATGATTACTCAACGAGGATTGAAGAGAACCCAGAGAAGATCGAAGCCATCATCCAGATGCCCTCGCCGCGATGTCTGAAAGAAGTCCAGATATTGACCGAGCGGATAGTTTCCTTGAGCAGATTTGTCTCTAGGATGGGGAACAAGTGTCTCCCATTTTTCAAACTTTTAAGGAAAGCGAATGTGACCCAGTTCCACTGGCCGAACGAGTAAGAAAGAGCATTCCAACACTTGAAGCAGTATCTGACCAGCTTGCCCATTTTGCAGCGCCCCGTCCAGGACGAGAGTCTGATTATTTATTTGGCAGTCACAGAAGGGGCGATCAGCGCAGTTCTTGTTCGATCAGAGGGTAACGAACAATTTCCAATCTACTACGCCAGTAAGGTGCTAAATGGGCCAGAAACACGATATATGCCAATTAAGAAGCTGGCTTTTCGCTGATAACTGTGGCGTAAAAACTCAGACCCTATTTTCAAAGTCATACAATCGAGGTATGGACCGATCGACCCCTCAAACAATGCTTACAGAAACCTGAAACCTCGGGACGGTTGTTAAAATGGGCGGTAGAGCTGGGAGAGTTTGACATACGGTACAAACCATGAACGACGATCAAGGCCCAAGTATTGGCGGATTTCGTCGTAGAAATGAGTCAACCTAACTCGGAGGACGAGCAACGCCCTGTCTGGAGCTTATTTGTGGATGGATCATCCAACATTGAAGGATGCAGAGCTAGGGTGGTATTGATCAGCCCGCACTAGGAAGAAAAGGTGGAGTATGCTATCTGTTTAGAGTTTAAAGCATCCAACAATGAGGCAGAGTATGAGGCTTTAATAGCCAGACTTCAGTTGGCAAAAGAGATGGAGATGAAGCACTTAAAAGTGTATAGCGATAGCCAAATAGTGGTCGGCCAAGTTACTGGGCAGTATGAAGCCAAAGGGGACAACATGATCAAGTATTTGGAGCTGGTAAAGCAAGAGTTAAGCAATTTCGAAGAATATTCGATCAGTAGGATAGAAAGGATGCAAAACACTCGGGCAGACGTGCTCTCCAAAATGACTTCTGATCAAGATGCGAAAAATAACATTCTGGTCGAACGACTAGACTAGCCTAGCATTTAGAAAACCAATGAAGTCCTCGAAGTAGACGCTGAGCTATCAGGTTGGACGGAACCAATCAGGCAATATCTCCTTAAAGGAGTACAGTCTGAAGAAGCCTTAGAGGCTAAGAAACTAAGAGTAAAGGCGACTGAATATACGATCATTAACGGCACCCTGTACAAGCGATCTTATGACTGGCCGTTACTACGCTGCTTGAGCGAAGAAGAGGCAGAGCAGGCAATGGCTGAAGTCCACGAAGGAATGTGTGGAAATCATTTAGGAGGAAGGATGCTGGCACACAGGTTAATCAGACAGGGATATTATTGGCCAACAATAAAGAAAGATTGTCAAGAGAAAGTTAGCCGGTGCGAGGCTTGCCAGAGGAACAGTAACCTGACTCATCAGCCGATCGAGCGGTTAACAATTGTAAGCCATCCTATCCCCTTTGCTCAATGGGGAATGGACATACTAGGCCCTTTTCCCCTCGATCCGGGACATAAGAAATTTTTAATCGTGGCGGTCGAATACTTCACTAAATGGGTAGAAGAGGAAGCGGTCGCCACCATCACCGAACAAAAGATGGAAAATTTTGTGAGAAGAAACATACTATGTCGTTTTAGGATGCCCATGGTACTGGTTACAGACAACGGTCGGCAGTTTGATAACGATAAGTTCAAAGATTTCTACGATCGACTAAAGATAAGGCTCAAGTTGACTTCAGTGGCCCACCCTCAAGGCAACGGTCTCGCAGAAAACACCAATAAGAAGATAATGAGCGCCCTCAAGAAACGCTTAGATGGGCGCAAGACATAGGTAGACGAATTAGATGAAGTATTATGGGCCTACAGAACTACCCCAAATGGAGCCATAGGAGAAACGCCGTTCAGAATGACCTTCGGGGCAGAGGCTCTAGTCCCAGTAGAAGTGGTATTGCACAATCAAAGAATATTGAATTATGAAGAAGAGCGGAACAATGAAGCCCGCAGAGCAGAACTAGTACTCCTAAGCAAAGATAGAGAGAGGGCAGCCGCTCGAGCAAAAGCTACTAGGCAAAAAGCAACAAGGTTCTACAACAAAAGGGTAAGGCCGAGCGACATAAAGATTAGTGGCTATATTTTAAGAAAGGCCGAGGCAGCTGGGAAACATCCCGAGAAGCTAGGTCAAGCGTGGGAAGAGCCCTATCAAGTGGTCAAACAAACCGGGCACGGCTCATATATCCTGCGCGACACGAGTGGCAAGATTCTGCCGAGGCCCTGGAGCTCTCGAAACCTGAAGACGTTTTATCAATAGATAAGCTTGCTTTATTTATTTCTTCATCTCGTACCTTATTGCTATTTATGCATTTGTACTGGGTACCTTTTTCCTAGTCTTGCCAGTCAGGTTTTTTAACGGCCCACACTTTCATCGTTATCAATGAAGAGTTTCAGATTTCTTGGCAGAAATAGTTCCATTAAATTGGGCTAAGGGCAGAGCAATCTACCAACCAATCGACAAGGTTGCCAACACAAGATGTTGGAATCGCGAGACGCCAAGACAGAATCTTGGGTCGCTCGACATCGACCAGGATCTTGGATCGCTCGACATCGACCAATCGTTCGATAAGGTTGCCAACACAAGATGTTGGAACCACGCGATGCCAAGACAGGATCTTGGATCTCTCGACATCGACCAATCGTTCGACAAGGTTGCCAACACAAGATGTTGGAACCACGCGATGCCAAGACAGGATCTTGGATCGCTCGACATCGACCAATCGTTCGACAAGGTTGCCAACACAAGATGCTGGAACCACGCGATGCCAAGACAGGATCTTGGGTCGCTCGACATCGACACCGATCGACAAGGTTGCCAACACAAGATGTTGGAACTGCGCGATGCCCAGAAAAGGCTTGGATCGCGCGACCTCGATACCGTCCGACGGATGCCAAGGATCAAAGATTTGGATCATTCGGTCCCAATATCGTTCAACATCTTGACACACCCGTCATTCGAAAAAGTGTCCACTCAGACGAGACTAACGCGAGTCGGTTTTCATCTAGCGAAATTTTAAAGGAGAAAAAGGGATAAAAATAAAAAGTCTTTATTTCCAAAAAGTTAGTCCTGGTCACAAGCCCGACCAGATGCGTTTATCCGTTTAGAAATACCTATCTTTCCTACCCAGTCTACTACTTATCTTTCCTACCCAGTCTACTACCTATCTTTCCTACCCAGTCTATTACACGTATCATCAATGAGCTTCTCCATGCCAAAGTCAAACAATCTGCCCCTTATAGGTTCTGATATATTTGTGCTGACAAGTCTTGGGACAACCAAATTCTTTACAAGCCCACAATTTTCACCACAGCAAGTTCTGGTCACGAGCCCGATCAGGCGAGCCTCGAGGGTCCTACAGCCCGAGTCAATAAGGACCCTCAGGAGGAGAGGCAGTCGGAGAGGTCGTTGGAGCGACCAAGGCGGGACCAGAGTTCTCAGGAAGAACTAGAGAGACCCCCTCATGGAGTCGCTTTTCCTCTTCATCCGAGTTGGGGTCCGGCTCCTCATCTGGAACCGCCCCTCTTTTCCTCTCGACGTAACCCTCTCATTTGGTCCTACCTTCGGCACTTCCATCGCTTCTGCCATTATCTCAAGCAGCCTCCGACGATCTCACCCCTACAGTTGACCTCACTTCTGGGGCTACTTGAAGACGGGGTTACGAAAAAGAAAATTGTTTGGTGCTCGAACGTTAAAGCCTAAATGACGGAGGAAATGAAATCTCGATGATTGCAAGAAAAATGCGGCAGTTAGAAAAAAGTTGGAGAATAGAAATCGGGAAAGTAAGATGTGCAGAAATGGGAACAAACGAAGATTGTCGATTCTAGAATTTACAGCATCAATTGAGCGGGAATACCAATCGACATAAAACGCGTGGAGAATCGGGATCATTAAAGGCTCGAAGCGACGTGACAGTCGAAAGGACACAAATGACGACATAGAACAGCGCAAGACAGCTACCTGTGAGTTAAAAGGACGCGTCGCTCCAAATTATGAAAGGCCCCCAGAAGATACGAATCGTCAAGTAATAATTAAACCTAGCGAGTATGACCAGACATTGACGACCGATCGACCGCTCCTTAATGCGAGCCGACCGATCATCCTGTTCTCGGTCAAGCGGCCGTGCACTAAGCATAGAAGCCCAATCGGTTCTTTGGCCTAGTAAGACCTATCGCGCAATAAACACCGATTCCCAATCGGCCTGCCTTATCTCGAGTCATCACACGGACGAGCCGCACAATCCTTATGTACTCTTTCGACTCTTCTCTTCGGTCAGACTCGAGGACTAGGGGGCTTATGGTTGGGTCGGCTGGGCCGGCTATGCAAGGCCCAATCTCAGGCCCATATATCGACGGCCCAGTCGTAGGAGATAATCTTTCATGCAAACGTAAAGACTCGCGTAAAGACCTAAACCTAGAGATTCCAGGTATATAAGGTACTAGTTCTCCATAATTCAGGTACGACACAAGAAACCCTACTTTACTTTGCTTACAATCACCACAACCCTTACAAAAAGACTAACTTCGTGTCGGAGGGGCTCGCCGGGAACCAACCCCTAAGAAATCTCGCCCGTCAGATTTTCTCCCAGTCGCAGACAACTCCAGCGGTTCGGCTCACACGTCGTCACGTTCCCCCTCCCATCCATCCCTCCGTGTGCCATCCTACCAGGAAAAACTCCTGGGTAAGTTAGCGCAGGTGAAAGACACCCCAAAGGAAGTTCCTGTAGATCTCTTAGTTGCTAAGATCATGACGATGAGTTTTCGAAACTATGATACCCAGTGTCCCGAATTCACCATTGATTCCACTTTCAAAACCCAGTTAGTGACTGCCTAGCAGCAAGCCCTTATCGTCAAAGTGCTGGGTCGCTCCATCGACTACAGGGTTCTCTACACCCAAATCCATCAACTGTGGAAACTTAAAGGGGAACTCGACATTCTGGATCTTGGTTCTGATTTTTTTCTCATTCAGTTTGCTACGGATGAGGACCGACACCATGTGCTCGCTAATGGACCTTGGATGATCCAGGGCCATTATCTCATGATGAGACCTTGGACGCTGGAGTTCCACCCTTCTACTGCCTCTTTACACAAACTCCTCACTTGGATTCGGTTTCTGGAGTTACAAGTTATGTACTATAACAAGAATGTTTTGGGAGCACTGGCGTTTGGTATAGGGACTCCATTTCGCGTGGATGTAAACACTTCGTACGCCACCCATGGTCAGTTTGCTCACATCTGCGTTGAGGTTGATCTCTCCAAGCCTTTGGTAGGGTAGCTCTGGTTTGATAGCATGTGCTACAAAGTCGTTTATGAGGGTCTGGACACAATATTCTTCAGCTATGGACTTTATGGTCACGCCACTTCAGCCTGCCCATCCACTACTCCGACGTTATCCTCCATTGTGACCGTTACACCCCAAGGAGAGTGCCAGCCTGAGACGCTAGTGCAAGTTTCTGGAACTGCAGGTACTGGCCATGTGACTGATGGGACATCACCGACCCCACATTTTGGGGAGTGGATGGTGGTAGGTCGACGCTCACATCGCTCACCACGCCCCCATTCTCGCACCAACTCCCAAGACCAAACTCAAGGAAGCACGCTTAGGGAATCCTAAAACCGATTTCTTGCATTAAATGTGAAGATCTCTGAGCCAACGGAGATGCTACCGGGATTCCAGCTGGGGAGCCAAGAGTTCGCAGAACCTTTAACTAAGCCTGTTACCTGTCAGTTCAAGTCACGTGCCCCTCCTAAAAGTCACATGCCGCCCTTACATCGCAAACAACACGTTACTACTGGGGCCCAGCTTTCTACAGCCAACATCCATGTAACCCATGCAGATCCACGTCCCGACACCTCCATCCCACCGGTCCCCATTTTAACTTCTGAAGTTGCGGTGACCATGACAATGGTCCAATTCTTTGCTGGAGTTCTCCAACAGGCCTTCTCCCCGTCTACCAATCTGCCTGGGCTTGCCGACATACAACCTCAACCCAGGGGGCTGCTACAGCCCTCGACACCACTTCGGGTTTGAGCGCCCCCATGGGTCATTGTGGAGGGGCTGATGATGGAGTCTTCTGGACCTCAGCAGCGACCCTCTGGCATAGATGTGGACCCGTCCCAGGTGCTGGCGCCTGTACAAGTACATGACATGTCTGTGGAGGTCGGGGTGGTCCCTCGGGAGGGTGGTCCCGACCAATAGGAATGCCTGGCTCGAGCCTTCTTCCTCTTTTACTTTTTATGATGATTAATAACTCAATTATTAGTTGGAATTGCCGTGGGGCAAGTAAGAAGGATTTTCTTCCCACTTTTAAAGAACTCCCTCGTTCTCATAAACCGGCTCTGCTGATCCTGGTCGAAACTTATCTCTCTGGAACCCGCGCAGAGCAAGTCTCGCGACGTTTAGGTTTTGACAAGGTCTCGAGGGTCGACACAGTTGGTCAAGTGGGGGGCATATGGGCCCTCTGGCAGTCTGCTTCTACCCGTATTTCTATCTTACATTCCCATCGCCAATGTCTCTCTTTGGTGATCCATGATCTGAGGGGGCAGGACTGGGTCTGCTCGGCAGTATATGCGAGCCCTGTTAATTATGTTAAGACAGCTTTGTGGGAGTATCTCACTGCTCTGAGTGTGGAAATTACTATACCTTGGCTCGTTATTGGGGATTTCAATGACTACTTGCATCCATCAGAAAAACGGGGGGGACCATTTGATTGGCGTCGTGCCAGTATTTTCCAATCCCGGCTAGGGGGCTGTGGTCTTTGTGATCTAGGTTTCCAGGGTTCTCCATATACTTTCGTCAGAAAAAATCAGGGCCACTTCACTACCCATGTTCGCCTGGATCGAGCCCTTTGTAACATAGCATGGCAGCCTCTCTTCCCCGAGGCCTCAGTGTCTCACTTACCGCGAACAGTTTCAGACCATGACCCTCTACTGCTCAAACTGATATCACGTACTCCCCCACCAGCTTCACGCTCTTTTTCATTTCCAGGCTGTATGGCTCTTGCATGAGGATTTCCCTCAGGTTGTGTGAGAGGCGTGGGCCCCACATCGTCATTGTGTCCCCGCTCTCATACAAGCGGTCAATGTCGCTGCCACGGATTTTAATATCACGGTTTTTGGCAACATTTTTCAGTGGAAGCGCGACCTTTTGGCTAGATTACATGGCATTCAAAATTATTTATCCACCCGACACTCTGATTTTCTGGTGGCTCTTGAGGAACAGCTCTCAGCGGAGTACTCTCATGTTCTCCGACAAGAGGAACTTATTTGGTTCCAAAAGTCCCGAGTGTAATGGCTCTAGGCGGGTGATAACGCCACTAAATTTTTCCAAGCTTCTACCCTCCTCCGATGTCAGCAAAATCGCATTGACCGACTGCGGCTTCGATCAGGCGTATGGACTTTCGAAAGGGGTGTTATCAAACAGGAGGTTCTATCTTTCTTTCAGGAGCTTTTTTGTACCACGGTGAGTCGCTCTCGGACTCCATCTCCTGGGGCTCATGGTGCCTTATCAGTCGAGGCTTGTGCCAGGCTCCTCAAACCAGTTGATCCGGTGGAGGTTCTCTTGGCAGCTAAATCCATGAAACCGTATAAAAGTTCCAGCCCCGATGGTCTCTAGCCTTTATTTTATCAAACCTTCTAGCCGAATGTGGGGGCGTCAGTTGTCCGCATGGTCCAGCAAGCCTTTAATAGTGGCAAGGTGCCTTCCAACATTTCTGATGCTCTCATTGTCCTTCTCCCTAAAGAGGATAATTCGGTCTCAATTACCCAGTACCGTCCGATTAGCTTGTGCAACGTTATTTACAAAATACTCACGAAAGTGATTGTTAATCGGATCAGACCTTTTCTCGCTGACTTGATTAATCCTATCCACGCCACGTTTATTCCTGGGTGCAAGGCTGCAGATAACATACTCATAGGTCAGGAGGTTGTTCATGTTATCAAACAGTTACGAAAGGGGGGTATGCCAGTTAAAATCGACTTGGCCAAAGCGTATGATCGAGTGGATTGGGATTTTCTTCATCAGGTTCTTTTAGATTTTGGCTTGGGGGGGGGGGGGGGGGGGGGGGGGGGGGGGGGGGGGGGGGGGGGGGGGGGGGGGGGGGGGGGGGGGGGGGGGG
>JANKOE010007653.1:0-10684 GCA_026284465.1 Erythroxylum citrifolium | reverse complement strand
ATCACAGGTTGAAGATAGATGAGTTACAATCATTGATCATATAGAGATCTCCAAAAGGGAGCTTGACCCTTCATTCACGAAGCAATCCCGTTTTACATGTCACAATCTTTCATTGTTCCACTTGTAATTTCAAGTCAAAACTTGAGATTGATATATTGTATAGATAGATAGATGATACAAGGTTGTCATAAGCTGATCAAAGAAAACTGCGTGTACTGTTATTGGTTGAACAAACATCTGATGCTGCTGATGTTTTGGTTAGGTAATTTAGGATGTTTTTTAAATATGAACGAGGATCTATGTCTGCTTCATGTGTAAGCAAATGGAAAACAGCCAAACTAAGTGGGTCCAGTAGTTGAAATTGGAAGTTAGACTATAATTAGTTTAACTAATTCCCGCTTTTTTAATGATGTGTTAGTTGGTCATTCGGTTAGAGTTGGTAAGCCTATGGATGGTAACCGAGGACAAACGGAAACAAGCAGATGAGGAAAGAGACTGAGATTCATAGATTACCAAATAGAAAATGGGAATAATAGTTTAATCGGGTCCTAAATATAAATATTTGGGCTCAGACTCAAGCTCAGCCCAGCCCAACATAATGACAACAACATAATGAGCTCAAATAGAAAGCAAACAGGATTTCTGATCTTAGTTTATATTTTTCAGAACAAAGCAAAAATATGTGTAATTATTAGTATTAATGTAGATATATTTTTATTTTAATGATAATTGTTGCTTTGTCCTCTCATTTTCTTGACTTTTCTGGGCTAGGTTTGATTGTTAAAGACGGTTTGCTTATTCTTGAGTCTAGACCGGATATACGAGTTCGGTGGATTCGCAGAAATTTGAATGATGTTGCTCATCAACTGGCTAAAGCATCCATTAGATACTCTCCTTTTGTTTCTTGGGAGGTTGTTAAGATGTTATCATCCAATTCTTCGTTTAATTAATGAAATTGTAATGAACAATGTAATGAACAGCTATCGCAAGTAGGAATAATGAACAGAACAACAGATAAAAAATCAACAGAGGAATCCGAGAACTTTGTATTGATTGTAAAAGGAAATACAAGTGTAAATTGTGTAAATATACGATTCAAGAAGGGGATGAGAAACAGAGAGAATATCAGAGAAGGGGATGAGAGAGAGATGACAACTTTGCTAACAGATTTCATAACCCATTATGCTAATTTCCCCTAACTATAAAGCAAGTGGTTGCTTGGTCAACGGGCTTTTGGCCCTATTCATAACAGAAATGGTTTTTTCCTTTAAAAAAAATATAAAAATCATTAATTAGTTAATTTTATAAAAAAACAATTATGATTATAATAATAATTAAATTGGTATTAAAAACTACTTTTATTACCAAATTCAAGAATTTGTGTTACAAAAAATGTACAACTAAAACTAATTGCAGTAATAATGAATTTGGACTCAGTCGTCTTCTAATTCGCAACGACACAGAGGGCAACTATTGGCGTTCTTCAGCCACTCGAAGATGCATGATTCGTGGAAAGTATGAGAACACGGCATGCTTGTGAGGAATGCCCCACCAGCTAACTCCTCCAAGCAGACGACACATGCTCCACTCTCTGTTCCCGCGTCCGACTCAAAACAGAACCTCTCCTTCTTAAGCCTCTCCAAAGCAGTACTGGAAGCACCTGTTCGGTCACGTGGTTCTCCGGCAAACATCTCCTCCAATATCATTGTATCCTCCGTTGTCACAGTACCAGCATTAACCATAGACGGTGGTGAGTAAGAGAATACCGGGTTGGCGTAGACTCTGACGTGAAACTCCGTCCGTGCAGCTCTGGTAACTTGAGAAGCCGTATCACGTATCAGTTCCTCAAGCGCCAGAATCGGGAGGCCAGAAATTCTTGGAAGCTGATGAGCCAGGTAGACCATGCAGGCGTTGAGATCAGTAGCTCTGTTGAAAGGGATAAGCAGACATACTCTTGAAGGTGGAGGAATCGGACGCACAGAGGATTGTATTAGAAACAAATGCTGGAAGCATAAGTCTAAAGAGAAAAGGGGTTGGTCAGAAAGAAAGCCTCCAAGTGATCTCGGCAACATCACTTCGTTATTCATGTTGATCGCCATGGACTTGCTGAAGAGACATGTAAAGAAAAGGTGGCTTTTTTTGGGTGTATTTATAGTTAAAAGATAATTATTTTTGGTTTAGGATCACCTTTCGGAAAAGAAGTTAGTCTTTTTTCTTTTTTTGAATAACAAGGAAAGAAAAACGAACTAAATTAAATTAATAAAGAGAGCGGCGGTATAACGCGCCATGCTGGATTCGTAGGAGACAGTCCAAAACAATCAGAGGGGGCTCCTGAAAAATGTGCAAACCAGGGCCAGAGAGGGTAGCTAGCGAGGCGAGGTGATCCGCGCATTGATTCCCCTCCCTAAAAATATGCTGGAACTGGATCTCCCAATCGCGCTGGACGAGTCGCCGAGTACCTATCATCAAAAAAGAAGTATTAGTCACAACAAGAGCAGAAGGAGAAAGTAAGTTAATAATTTTGAGGGAGTCTATTTCAATAATGACCCGTCGAAAGCCCAAGTTTCAGGCAAATTGAAGACCCGAATGGACGCCTCCAAATTCAGAAATAAGAGCTGGTCCGTGAGGAAGTTGCTGGGTAAAGCCACTCTTTAACTATAAATCCTAAAGCTGTCGGAAAATCAGTATGACTTTTTGAAAGAGAAGTCCTGTCCAAACTATAATATGATTTTACCATTTATTAAATAAACACTATTCAATTATTTAATATTAAGTCTAAGTATAGATTCACTATAATCCACATTGGATAACCTTGTACCTTATCTATATCAGTAATGATAGAGATAAGGTACAAGGTTTTAGAATTATAATATTTGATAAGGAACTAATTATCTTAGAATTTTAGTCTTTTTCATGTTATGGGATCGGGCAGTTTGGTCCTGAGTACACGTGTGGATGTAGAAAGCTCAGGTTTTGGTCGGTATTCTAGTGGTAACTATCACGATCAGATGAGAAAAATGCAAGCTTTCAGGTCCTTTTAACTCGCCGTGGATTAGCTTCTTCGACTCCATCTCCGTCTCCGTCTCCGTCTCCGTCTCCAACATCAGACGTAACTTCTGGCTCTTTCTTTTCTTTATCAAGTTTCACTCATACCCACCAAAGAGAAAAGCATAGAAACTAGAGTGACGACATCAAAATCATGGCTTGGTGATGGTGATGCTTCAGATACCTCTGTATCGTGGAAGTGTGTACAACGTGACATCTTATGGGGCAGATCCATCTGGAAAATTGGAAAGCACAGAAGCACTTGTTAAAGCAATAGCAGATGCTGTTAACGGTCCTAACGAAGGGGTCTTGCTTCAAGGAATCACCAATCTTGGAGGTGCAACTATACATCTTGAAGATGGTACTTATCACCAATTTGAAGGTATGTCCACCTATTTTCTGTAATTTCTAAAGAATGCATATTTGTCAACTGTTAGATTTGTCAGTGTTTGTTGATTATTAAAATCAACCATGGAGTCTAGTAGCAGCTCCTAAAAGATAAGGGTACTTTCCAAGAGGATTAGTCTGACTCTACGATTGAATTGGAAAATTTGGGATTTACTTGGAATAGGCAAAGCTTGAATCTTTAGGATCTGATACTAACCTCTCATGTATCATGTTTCTGATAATTTACTGTTTCCATCCAACAGATAACTGGAGGGACATTCAGAGCTTTAGATAATTTCCCATCAGATGGATACCATATTGATTTATCACCTCCATCTACATCAACCTCCTACAACTACGAGTACATAAACCTGAAGGACCTCATGCTATACTGCAACTACAGAGGTTATGGCTTTTCAGTTATAAATTCACTTAGCACTAGCATTGCTACATTGCTCACTTTAACACAGACGACATTTTAGTCCAATGAGCCGAGGAAACTTACATCAGAAACTCTTTCCTCGGTCAACACATTAATGCTGGAGGCTGACGGAGATAAGATCTCTGGGTCGGTTCACAACTTGACCCGAGAGCCTAATGTACAACAAGCCCAAATGAAAGCTAAGCAACCAGAAGCCCAACTCTGCTTTGCTGCTTTTAAAGAATTCCAGCAAGCTCACCATGTACCTACACAACACACAAGCAAATCCTTATAACAAGAATGTCAGCTGAAATTTAGCTGACAACCAAAGCTGTCAGAATTAGTTAGAACCTTAGCCATTAGATTTTAACAATTTCAAATCGATGGATGAAATCCATTCAATACTCTGTATAAATATACTCAACGTATTGATAATAAATTACTTTGCAAATACGCAAAATACTTACAAATCTTACATGGTATCAAAGCTATAGATTGACTAATCGTCTAATATTGTAATGGCTTCATCATCGACAATAGATACTAGCACCACCACACCTTCATCTTTCACCTCTCTTGAGTTTTCAGCCCTTGCCAAGACACTTAATTTCAACCTATCATTAAAACTCGATCAGACCAACTATCTCAACTGTTGTCCTCAAATATTGGCTGTTGTACGTGCCCTAGATCTGGAGATGTATATCTCTTCAAATCATGAATGTCCTCCAGCTTTGATTCCTTCTCCTAATCATGACACTTCTGCAGGCCCTATTTTCGTCCCAAATCCTGCACACAAGTCATGGACTAGGGTGGATCAACTATTGTTTTGCTGGTTGCTCACTACTATTGGTGAGTTTGTAATTGGTCAGGTGAATCATGCCAACTCTTCTAAAGAGCTATGACAAATTTTAGTACACTTGTATGCGCAGACCTCCTTGTCAAGGTCTTGCAGCTCAAACAAAGGGTTTCTTCTCTATAAAAAGGAGCTTATACTATTTCTGATTACATTCAACAGGTTAAGTCTATAGGTGACTCTCTCAAGGTTACAGGGCATGCTATTTCATAGCAAGAATTAATCCTAAGTGCTCTTAACGGTTTAGGCAGTGAGTCTGACTCGGTGGTGGTCATGTTAACAAGCTCTATGGCTTTATCATCTCTTCAGGATGTTCTCTATACTCTGATGATGCACAAAACAAGACTTGAGCGACAACATGCTCATTCTCAAATCTCACTGTTAAATACCACTGCCAACATGGAAACCTACTTTTAGAACTTTAATCGTGCTCCTACTAGTGGTAGAGGACACTATCGTGGCAGGGGAAGCAGAGGACAAGGGGGTAGATCCAATAGAATTTCCTGTCAACTTTGCAATAAGCCAGGACATGATGCTCTAAAGTGCTATATGCAATTTGACACTAATTGGCAGGGCAACAAATCTTACAATCCTACCTAGCAACCTACTCATCCTACTCAACAAGCCTACATTGCTCATCAATCTACCCAACACAATGCATCAGATGCTACCTCTGACCCTAATTGGTTTGTTGATAGTGGTGCTACAAACTATGTTACAGTTGATCTCTCAAATCTCAGTATTCAGAATGCTTACACAGGCAAAGAACAACTAGCAGTTGGTAATGGTTCTAAACTCCCTATATCACATGTTGGCTCATCCTATCTACCTTCATCATCCATTTCTCCTATCAAGTTGAATAACATTCTTTATGTCCTAAAATAACCAAAAATCTATTGAGCATTTCTCAATTGACAAAAGATAATAAGATTATTGTTGAGTTTAACGATTCTTATTGTTTTTAAGGACAAAATTACAAGGAGGATTCTACTCAAAGAGCTGCTCAAGAATGGCATGTATAACCTTTATTCTCTACTTTCTTTTCTGCACTATTAGTTGAATCAAGTGTAAATGAGTGGCATGCTCGTTTAGGGCATCCAAATGCTAATTTACTAAAACACATTTTACAGTCAACGAATTACAAATTTCAGTATGTTAAATCTTCTTTACAATTTTGTGATTCATATCAATATAGCAAACAACACGAACTACCTTTTCAAACACATGAAGTTTCTGTAACAAAACCTCTAGAAATAGTTTACACAGATGTTTGGGGACCTAGACCTTTTCCTTCTACAAATGGACATAGGTACTATCTTATATTTGTTGATGCCTTTTCTAGATTCACATGGCTGTATCCCCTAAAACAAAAATAAGAAACCATGGCAGCATTCATTCGATTTAAGGAATTTGTTGAACTGAAGCTAAACCATAAAATTAAGGCCTTACATAGTGACATGGGAGGGGAATTTACAATTCTAAAACCATTCCTTGCTACACATGGAATCCAAACACGCTTTAGCTGTCCTTATACCCACCAACAAAATGGTATTCTAGAATGAAAACATAGACATGCGACTGAAACTAGACTCGCATTACTCTCTCATACTAAATTACCTCTACAGTTTTGGTTAGAGGTATTTCAGACAGCTACATATCTTATCAATCATCTCCCTACTCTTGTGTTAGGAAATAAATCACCATTTCAGAACTATTCAATAAACTGCCCTCATAGACTCATCTAAAAATATTTGGTTGTGCTTGTTTCCCTTTCTCATATTTTACAATAAACATAAGCTTGGGTACCACACCAACAAATGTATCTTTCTGGGATACAATCCTATTCACAGAGCTTACAAAGCTTGCACCCTACAAGCCACATTTACATATCTAGACATGTAACCTTCAATGAAATAGAATTTCCATATTCTACATTATTTTCAAAACAGAATCCATCCGCAACTTTTCCTCCTAGCCTACCAATTACAATGCTCACAGACACTCTACAGATCATTCCAATGCACTCCCCTACAGTGGAAACCTCTTTGCAATCATCTTCTTCAGGGACAACAAATCAGGTAACTAATTCTAATCTTATTCCAAATTCCACATCTTTTTATCCTATCCATATTGTTCCTCCTAGTGTATCCAATTTACATCCTATGCAGACTCGATCTAAGAGTGGTATTTCAAAGTCAAAAGCATACAGTACATCTCTATCTCCACAAAAATACTCAGAACCAAAATCAACTACTATTGCTCTATCTGATCCTAAATGGAAACAAGCAATGATTGATGAAGTTTAGGCTCTGCAGAGGAATAAAACATGGCATTTGGTGCCCTATGACTCTTCTAAACAGATTCTTGGAACTATGTGGGTGTTTCGAATAAAGTATGATTCTACTGGAGCCATTGCCAAATACAAAGCTAGATTTGTAGCTAAAGGGTTCAAGCAAATACCAAGGCTTGATTGCACAGAGATGTTTAGCCTAGTAGTAAAATCATCTACAATTCGGGTTATAATATCTCTTACAGTCAATCATAACTGGGATATTCAGTAGTTTGATGTAAATAATGCATTCCTAAATGGGGCTTTGGTTGAGGAGATCTATGTTAAACAACCAGAGGGTTTTGAAGACTCTACTTTTCCTAACCATGTGTGCAGGTTAGATAAGGCTCTCTATGGCCTTAAGCAAACTCCAAGAGCATGGTACACAATTCTCAGGTCCACTTTTCTACAGTGGAAATTTCAACAATCAATATCAGACACTTCTCTATTCTACAGGTCTGCAAATGAAATTATTATGTTGATTTTAATCTATATAGATGACATCCTAGTGATAGGAAATTCTAATGCAACAATCAGCTCAATAATAATGCAATTAAACACAAAATTTTTATTGAAAACACTTGGCATTATAAGTCATTTTCTTGGATTTGAAGCATACAAAAATGAATCGGGCTTATACCTTTCACAGAGGCAATACACGTTTAATGTTCTGGCTATGGAAAATATGATGGATTACACTCCTTGCTCCACTCCAATAGCAACTAGAACCAAGCTCTCAGCTATTGATGGTACTCCTTTTATGAATCCCATTCTCTACTGCAGCACTGTAGGTACTCTTCAATACCTATGCCACACAAGACTAGACATTAGTTATACAGTGAATCGTCTCAGTCAGTTTCTCTCTAAGCCTCTCGAATCACACTGGGTTACTTGCAAGAGAGTTTTACGGTATCTGAAGAGAACAATTGGTTACGCTCTTCACTTTCGTCCCTCGCATAATCTGCTATCTCTATAGGCTTACAGTGACTCAGATTGGGCTAGGAATCCAGGCGATAGGAAGTTGACAACTAGAGGTTGTGTCTTCCGAGGGGGTAATCTAGTGTTCTGGATGTCAAAGAAACAAACTACAGTGGCCAGGTGTAGCACCGAAATATAGAGCCCTAGCTCAGGTCTCTACAGAGGTACTATGGTTGCACTCATTGTTAAAAGAACTAGGGTTCACTCTCATGCACACACCAATTCTCTGGTGTGATAATAATGGAGCACGATCTCTAGCCCTAAATCCGGTGCTTCCTGCTCGGACAAAACACATCGAGGTTGATGTGCATTTCATACGAGACAGAATAGAAAAGGAATAATTGAAAGTTCGTTACATAAACACAGAAGATCAAGTAGCGAATTTACTTACCAAGCCCCTTACGGCAGTTCGATCAACGATGTTATTGTCCAAGCTCAATGTCTCTGTCCATCCCCATTTTCGCTTGAGAGGGAATGATGGAGATAAGATCTTTGGACTCGTTCACAACTTGACCTGAGAGCCCAACAAACAACAAGCCCAAAAGAAAACTAAGCAACCAGAAGCCTAACCCTACTCTGCTGCTTCTAGAGAATTCCAACAAGTTCACCATACCTGTACAACACACAAGCAAATCCTTATAACAAGAATGTCAGCTGAAATTTAGCTGACAACCAAAGCTATCAGAATTAGTTAGAACCTTAGCCATTAGATTTTAACAATTTCAAATCAATGGATGAAATCCATTCAATACTTTGTATAAATACACTCAACGTATTGATAATAAATTACTGTACAGATACACAAAATACTTACCAATCTTATAGAGGTGATCCAGATGAAAGGAAATTTTTAGGCACTGGAATTAACCTGATAAGCAATGACAATGTTGTGACAGACGTAGTCATTTTATCTGCAGCAGTAGGAATAATGGTGTCAGGTCAAGCCAACACATTCTCTGAAGTACACTGTTATAACAAGGCCTCCAATTTTGGTGGTACTGGGATTTACTTGAAGCTACCCAATTTGACAAAGACTAGGATCATAAATAGTTACATCTACACGGGAATTGTTGCAGAAGATCCTATGTAACTTACCACATCTAACAGGTTTTTTTTTAAGTGATGCATACAGTTTATCAAAGTCCATAAATGGTGTTGCCAAAGGTGTTACTAAAAACTATTTAAAAACTATTTATTAAATAATTAATACTAATATTTTTATATAATTAATAATAAAATAATAAGCCTCCTGCAACAACTATTTTAATATAAGGGGTATAAAAGTCATTTATTATATACTACATTCCATTTCATCTATCTTCCAAATAACATTTCATCACATTACATTATGAACCTTTTCATCTCTTCCAAACAACTTTTCACTATATTATATTCTATCATATTATAACCGTTCCGTTCCGTTTTATTTTATTTTATTCCGTTCCATTAATTAACATCCAATCAAATAGGGCCTTAGAATTGGTAAGCCTATGGATGGTAACTGAGGACAAACGGAAACAAGCAGATGAGGAAAATTGCAATTCATAGATTACCAAAAAGAAATGAGAATAATGATCTAGCGGGTCCTAAATCTTTAAATAGGCAGTTCAAGGAGGATAAAAAATGGGTCAAAAAGACCTTTTTTGTGTTTAACTATTTGCCTAAGTCTGAGTCTAAAGATAAATGTTTGGTTCAAACTCAAGAGCAGCCCAGCCCAATAGGGATTTCAATATCCACCTAATCACAACAACACAAAAAGCCCGAATAGAAGTCTGATCTTAGTTTATAATTTTCAGACTAAAGCAAAAATATGTGTAATTATTAATTATTAATATGTTTGCGAGGAATGCCCCACCAGATAACTCCTCCAAGCAAACGACACAAGTTTCACTCTCTGTTCCCGCGTCCGACTCAAAACAGAACCTCTGCTTCTTATGCCTCTCCAAAGCAGTACTGGAAGCACCTGTTCAGTCACGTGGTTCTCCGGCAAACATCTCCTCCAATATCATTGTATCCTCCGTTGTCACAGTACGAGCATTAACCATAGACGGTCATGTTGATCGCCATGGTCTTGCTGAAGAGATATGTAAAGAAACAGTAGTTTTTTTGGGTGTATTTATAGTTAAAAGATAATCATTTGTGGTTTAGGATTACCTTTTGGGAAAAGAAGTACCAAACCGTTAGTCTTCAACTATAAATCCTAACCCTGTCGGAAAATTCGTATGACTTTTTGAAGGGGAAATCCTATCCAAACTATAATAGGATAGGATTTGTCAGTGTTTGTTGATTATCAAAATCAACCACGGAGTCTAACTCAACCATGGACTTGGAAAAATTGGGGTTTACTTAGAATAGGTAAAGCTTGAATGTTTAGGATCTGATACCAACCTTTCATATATCCTGTTTCTGATAATTTACAGTTTCCATCAAACAGATAATTGGAGGGACATTCAGAGCTTCAGATAATTTCCCATCAGATGGATACCTTATTGATTTATCACCTCCATCGACATCAACCTCCTACAACTACGAGTACATAACCCTGAAGGACCTCATGCTATACTGCAACTACGGGGGTGGTGGCATTTCAGTTATAAATTCACTTAGGACTAGCATTGACAATTGCTACATTGCTCACTTTAACACAGACGGCATTTTAGTCCAACGAGGC
>JANKOE010007614.1:0-10688 GCA_026284465.1 Erythroxylum citrifolium | reverse complement strand
CGACGTCTGCTCTGAGGGGAGAAGAGGATGATTTGTATTAGTGATTAGGGTTTCTGAGTTTGTATATATATATATATATATATATATATATAATGGCAAAATTGTAATTACAATATAACGGGTAAACAGGTATGGGGGTGGTATCTCCATACCCGCCCCGATACCCAACGGGGTAATTTCATCAGGTACGCATCGGGTTCGGGTACAATTGCCATCCCTAACTGGAGATGCGGGGTATTGAGCACCTTACCATCCTACATCCCCATATATAAATGAAACTATTTACTTTTTAATTTGTTGTATATCCCTATTTATATAATCTTGCTTTCTGTCTAGAAATGCTACTATGAAGTGAATTTCAAAGAAAATGAGGATAATCAAATAAAGGGTTAGAGCCTTGGACATGGAACCTTGAATAGCCCAGAATTCAAGAAAGAGGCAAGAGAATAATAGTCAAAATAAGACATAGAAGGCGATAGGCCGAAGAGATTCAGCAAGGGAGAAAATAAGATTGAAGAGGTAGTAAGCCTACAAACCATAACATGGATTTGCTAGTGTAATGTAGGGCATATCAATTGTGGTTGTAGCTAACACTACAATTGATCAATCTATTGCAAAGATTTATAAATCTTCTCTAAAGAACACATTTAATGACGATTTAAGTCTTGGTCGCTATAAGTAAACGATTTTACGACTTTTTAACGAAACATAAAAAAAGTGAACATATTTTATGACGATTAGGTGATATCGTTGCAATAACATCAAGTTTTAACGACGTTTAAGCAATATCGTCGCCAAAATGAAAGATTTTTTCAATGATTAGATCTATCATCGCCATATGTCGGGGAAATCAATTTAATTGGCATTGATTAAGGAAAAGCATCGCAATGATCGGAGCAAATAGTGACATAAATATATATTGCGTCGCCAATAATCGCCTTTTTTGCGACTATTCGAGTAATCGTCGTGTAAGGGACGTAGAAACGTAATATTGAGTGACGATACCTGGATACCATCGTAAAATGTGTTCTTAGTGTGACGATTTATTAGTTCGTCGCTAATCTTTTACGACAATATTCTAAAGCGTCGCAGATGTGTCACATATGGGCACCATTTTGTTAGATTCATCACAATTGTGATAGCATTTTGTGACGATTATGATTATCGTCGCAAAATGTATTTGTCAAATATTTTCAATACATTTTTAGGTGAATTTTGATGAATTTTTGTATGTGATAGTATTGTTAAAATTAATAATATTTTGGAAGATAGTTTATTAACGCTAAGTGTACTTAATAATTAATCGTAGTTAAGGTTAATTATAATTGACATTTTATAATCATAGAGAAGGTATCTTTTTTTGTCAAGTTGTTTTCAATGTTAAAAACAAATTGTTGAAAAACACATGGTAGGTTATTTTAAATATGAGAGGTAAATATATTTTGTATAAAAGTATTTGTGAACAAAAATGTTAAATTTGAACAAAGCTAAAAAATCATAATTTTAAGTTAACAACTAGTCTTAATCAATAATATTTAGTAACAATAAAATAATAATTTATCAAAATTTTGGAAATGTTAGCAATATAATATAATGATATATGGTAAGTAGTGCAAATCTTTAATTAGAAGTTTAACAATTCTTACAGACATAGAAAAACAACAATAATAACGACAATAGTACTCAACCTTACCACTAAGCAGTGGAGAGGTTGTTTGAAAATTCTTAGTTTAAAGCTGAGTCTAGCTGATTGCATCGATAAATGATAATGATATAATTTTTTTTTGGATTCTAAGTGACATGAGAGTCAGTAAAAGTAAATGAGTTCCATATGTTTGGATTCTTAAGAAGGTTCCTTGCACGTTTGAAGGCACCAATTGAAATAGTAAAAGTTCTTCCCTCAACTATATGATTGTTGACACCCTTCCAACAACTTTTTTGCTATAGCTAAACTTCTAGAGGATACAGTGAATGAATCCCCAGATTTAGTATGAAAGACAACTTGTTCAGATGAACTACCAGTATGATGCGTTTCACCTTAAACACAATCAGTTTGGAACTTAGATTGTTAGTTTAGTGAAATTGTATAACGAACCTAAATTGGAACACATGCATACCTGAATGACCAGACCAAGTCATTGGAATCGACGATTTTTCTAAAACAATCGATTTCCCTAATCTTTTACGGACCACCGTGATATCACCCTCGCCTCTATTTCTATCTATGTTCTCTTGAAGATTTAAGGAAGCTTAAAACAAGATATAGTATATACAATCAAATTTTAATATATATAATAGGTTCATAACAGGAAATGAGATCTAGATAATAAGAAAAGTGAGGTAGTTTGGATGATACAAAAAATTGAAGAAGAAGATCGGCCATGGAAGGTGAACGATTATTATTGTATGAAGAAGGGATTTGTTCTGCAATGTTTTCTTACTTCATTAGTGACGATTTTGCCACATTCCTCCCAACGGAATGAATTTCCACCATCAAAAACTAGTCGCCACGTCGACATTCCTCGATGAATTATGTTAAGAGTTTTATTATACAAAAGTGAATTTAGAATAAAATTCATTATGTTCAATGAAAGTTTCGATGATAAGTGGAAGTACTACAGTTTTGTAGTTGTACATCTTCAATCTACGTAATGAGATGAAAGTTACCCTAATTAAAATAAAAAGCAATCCATTTACCCTTTATATCATATCTAAATTTTAGAATTTAAAGTAGATTACACATGACCTTGCTATTGATGTAAAGAAATATAGTATTATCTATATAAAGTTATGATATTATTATTACAAAAAAGTTAAATACTCTATTAGACCTTTCATCAAATCCTTAGTAAGCTTTCCTGAAACAACCGTTGAAGGTCGAAAAAAAAGTCAACCCATTTACGACCAACAAAGGAAGATAATAAATCATCATGAAAAGACAAAACAAACACAATCTATACACCATATGCAGAAAACAAAGAACTCACAATAAACAACTAAATGTTTATTGAGAACAAAGCATAAGAAGGAGGGTTTGCAAAGTGAAAGTACTACAGTTTAGTACTTGTACATCTTCAATTGGTTATAATGAAGCATAGTAGTGGCAATTTATGTAGACAACCGAAACCACATCACAACAAACAAAGAGACAAAGAAGACACGAAAAGCACATCACAATAACCTAGAGATTGAAAGGAGAATAAAAAATTGACAATATATAAGGTGGGCAACTTACTTGGACGGATAATCAATCGAGGACGATCACAATAGAAGTCAAAGATTCACCACATGCAAGGCTTCTTTAACAATTGCCAAAACCAGAGGGAGAATGGATGAAAATGACGAATAATCGAAGACGAAAATGGCTTTATCTTTGCCTTCAGTTTTATGCTAATAACCTAGTAGGGAACAACTTCATTTGCTGTACAATAAAACAATGGTGTTTGTTGTACAAATAGTGACATCGTTTGTTAGACGGTGAATGAAGATGAATGTTGATGTTGAACACAAAAATGACGTCATTTGTAGTTAACATAAGCAATGTCATTTTCGATAAAGTCGAAAGAAATATACATTTAGTGATAAATTAATTTATGTTTATGATATACTAAAAATATTTATAAAAAATAAATAAAATAGTAAAAAAGTGTAGAATTGGCGATGCTTTCAAATATTGGTTGTCAAAAGTGAACATTTTGCGACGTTTTGTGATATCATCACTAAATAGATGGACAAATTAGGCGAAGCGAAATGTCATCGCATTCATACAAACTTCGACGATTTTTAAATTGGTTGCTAAATATGTGATGTCATTTTTCTTTTTACGAAGAAAGCATAATTTGTCGCGAATTGTTTGGACCTTTAAAAAAATTAAGCTAAGACGACGTTGTTTCCTTGCTGACGTTTATGTGCCTCTATCTTCTCAAGTTGCCGTCCTTCTGTCCTTCGATTGAGGTTAGTAATTCAACATTTGTTCTCTGTGATGAATGTCGTGTTCATAGTGTTGGTATTTTAAGAGAAAATACCTGACAGTTTGCGATGGTTTTTTAAGTGTTTTTACGTTTGTTTTGATAATGTGTGGTGCATTTGGCTTTGTAATGGGTTACAGTACATTTAGGAAGGAATAAGACATGATTTGATTAGGTGAGTTGGGATGAATATGTCATGCCTTTGAAGTGTTCGATGAAAGTTTAGAGTGGTCTCTTTAAGACATCCCTTTTTAGTTTTTAATGCAATGTTTTTGATTCACCTTGAAGTGGCCAAAGGGGCGGATGCATGGATGATGAATGCCTTCCATTTCTGTTTTTCATTTTTCCTATTTCACAGGAACTTTGTACATCATAGTGATGCCCCGACACTTGAGGAATTTTCAGTGGTTATGTCCTAAAGTTGATGTCCTTTAGGAATGGATGGTGATACAAGGTCACCTTGGGACTCGAACTTGCATTGAAGTTGATCGCTAACACCCTTTGCACAATAGTCTCACTTAGGTCCGCTTAAGTAAGACTTCAGCTTTCAACGACCCTCGAAATATTTACCTCGCACACCCGAAGAAACAAAGCTACGAAAGCAATAAAAGAATAAAGGCAATAAGGAAACAAGAGAGATACGGTAAACCCAAACTTTATATACTTTCCCTAAAAAAAATACAAGGAATGGTCTCTCTGACTAAATGAGAAGAGCAAAGCTCGAATGAGCTATATATAAGCACTCTAACTTGGAAGAAAGTTACATTCAGAATCCCACTTAAACTGGACTACCTAAGATCGTGATAAGATCATTGTCTATCTCTATCAGATTAAATCACGTGCACCAATTGGATGACACCCCCATCCAAATAGGACTCTAATTGATAAGATAGAATTTATAAGATAACAAAAAGATAGAGTTTACATTCAAATAGGAAACTAGCATCCTTATCCTCGAAGATCTCTACTATCTTCAGATGTTGAGTTCCATTGCACCTCTAACTTCTAGTTGTCTCCACATCATCCAAGATCTCCCCACTATCTTTATCCACTAATAATGCAGTGTGATCTTGCCGAAGCCCACATAGCACACTGGTCTGATCCAATGTTTCCTATAACAAGTCCGCTGGTCATGATCCATTCATCTGAGCATAGGCCAAGTCCTTAGCCTGGGTCGAGTCAATCTCCACAAGGTCCGAGACTCTACCAAAATTGGCACCAAGTCCAATCCCACTCGCCCATGTTTGCCTTAATGTTTTCACATGCTTGCCTCATGCATGTAATCCAGCTAACCTTCCTCCTAGGGCGCATCGTGACGGTTGCTGAGAAGAACTCCGAAGTTTAAGGGTCTAATAGATGGTTAGTAAATAAGAATGGAACTGCTAATGATATGGTGTCTTGTGTATATCTTTCATCATATATTATGATGGTTTGATTGGAGAAAATAAGTTAGTACCTACTTAGAGTAGATATAGGATATCAAATGTGTTAATTTAACACCATTATATGATCAACTTTGTGAATATTTGGAAGTGCTTATATTATAATGTTTTTAGATATTATGGAAAAATTGATTGTGAATATAAGTACAATTGTAAATAGTTTAATATATATAATAGAAGAAGTTATTGCTTTATATCTATTTTGTTATGACTTTTATCTAGTTCACATTTACTTTAAGTTTGTATATTTATTTCAAGAATTAAAGTATGCAGGAGAATATAGACTTAAGAAAAATTTTAGCATAAATTTGTAAAGTTTGATATAAGAGAATTTTTTGTTAAATAAAATTATTTTTATGAAGTTATTCTCATTAAAATTATGTAAATTTAAAAGGTTATACGTGTCAATTAATTGTGAATTAGATTGACTTAGATTTAAGATCCAATTAAATTGTCTTAGATTCAGGTAATAAAATAATATTATTTTAGTACTTAATTGGGCGTTATGTTTTATAAAACATAAATAAAGAATTTTACAAATTATGACACCAAAAAACCATTAATCTTGTAATATGTAATTATAAGAAAATTTAATGTTCTCTCTAATCCTAATTAAAAATTTGAATTCATTTTTAATACATTATGATCATTAGAAATGCATAAATTGATTTATTTTTAAAACTTGCTACTTACATGGCCAAAAATTAATAATTGTATTAGAAATGCATAAATTGAGTTATTTTGAAAACTTGCTACTTATATAGTAAAAAATTAATAATTTTATAATGTTATTAACAATATTTCATATTTTATTTGAATTTTAGTATGTTATTAATAATAAAATTGTACTTAAAATTTTGTTAATACTAAAATGATAAAACAAATGTATTATATTAAATATGAAATTCCCTTGTTTTGTCGGCTCTGTTTTATGTTCAAAAGCGTCGGTAATCGTTCGATAACCTCCTTCTTTGTAGTTTGCGGTTGTCCATCCATCCAGGTAAGTCATCCAACTAATGTCTTTAATATGTTTTGCTTTACTTGTTGGAGTATTTGTTAGAAAAATATTTTGTGATTACAAATGAGTTCTTGTGTTTTGTGATGTTGTTTGCAATATTCTGAGTATCATTTATGAGAACATAAAGTTTTGATTTAATAGTTTAAGAAATGCATTTAATTAGTAGTAACTTTGTCAATGAACTTCAATCCTACAGACTCTAATTAGTAGTAACTTTTATTGTCACGTAACAATTGAACGAGGATTGCAAGTCATTCTGGTACTGTTTGAAATATTGAGAAATAATAAACCCTTAGGATAGTATATGTAACATCCTGTTATCCCATGTTAAGGGTTAGAACCTTAGAATATTGTATATGAGAGTTTATTGAGAAGTTAGAAAGTGCATTTCTTGCTCATGTATAAAATGATTGATTTTTGCACATTAAAATGATTGTAGATGCTCCTTTCCCCAGGGGTTCATCCACGGTTTCTGATGTTCTTTATACAATCTGAGGTTGTGCTTGGTAGTATTTCTGGTTTGGTGGTTGGTTGAAGTAGCTTTGGTTTCTTTGGTTGTTTAGCTTTGGGCTGGTTTGGCTGCTGGTCTTTGGTAGGGTTCTTGTTGGGTTGCTGCTGTTTGCCTTGGTTGTTCTTTTGAACTTGTGCTTATGACCTTGTGCTTCTGTTATTGGGACTAACTCTAGCTGTACATATTTCTCTTTATTTTTATATTCTTTCTGATTTAACAAAAAAAATTGTAGATGCATTCATTGACATTTTCCGGGTATAATTGATCTATAAATTTGATTATATTTGGAATTGTGAATTATGTGTTAAAATTTGAATTGGAGAGTATATTTATTGACTTAGAAATTTTGGTGAAAATTTGGGAAAATTATGAAATTTTGGATATTTTTGGACTAGGAAAAATGCCAAGTGGCAAGATAATTGATAAATGGATGGAAATTTTGATAATTGACTTTGGGATTTATTGACAAGTGTCATTGAAAATTGGGAGATAATTGGACTAGAATTCGGAGACAAATAGACTAGTTGTTAAAAATTGGTCAAATGGAGACCCCAATAAAAAGACAAGTGACAAGTGACAAGTGCCACAACACTTGCCACTCACCACTGACGACATTTTCGTCTTTTGAATGGCCATCTCCCTTGTCTTTCATCTTTACTTTCACGAAATGCCCTAACCTTCTTCATCTTTTTCATTTGTTTTCATCCACAATATTCACTTCTTACCTCATCAACGTTGAAGCTTATGCTCACCTCTATTTGCTACTATCATTTTTGCTATCTTCTTCAAATTTATCACTAAAACCCATCCCTACCACCTTTGGAATGATGAATATCGTATGATGCTTAGGAGCTAGGGTTAAATGTGATTTGAAGACATTGAAGCTAAATCAAGTAAGTTATGCTTTAATCATCATGAGTATTGTTAAATGAAACTAATATGATGAGTAATTTAAGATTGATGTCTTGATCATGAAATTTATATGTGCGAGTCGTGAGTGATGAAATGTATATGTAAATGCCATGTTTTTGTATATGTGATGATTAATGATTCATAAATTGATATAGAGATGGTTTAGAGTTAGAATGAATCCTAAAAAGATGTAGAAAGAAGTGCAGAAAAAATTGATTTGTGAATGAAATTTTCATGTTCCGTTTTTTTATGATTAAAAACATGGATCACTGGTTGTTTTAGAAATGGATTGGATTAAGTATTGAAGTTAAAGAAAAGGCAAGTGTAGTGTCTTGAAAGGAGAAGAACTAGGATGAAAGTTTAGAGATAAAGCGATAATGGTGTTTAAAGTGTGTTGGAATATGTTAACTGTAACATTTCCATTGGATATGCATTTTTATTTTAGCAATAACTTGATTTGTAGTTATCCAAATGGGATGGTTTTTAATTTGGATTAAATTAGAGCCATATGGCCATATTTTTCATGAAGACATTGAATTCAAATTCTGTCTTTAAGAGTTTCAAATTTTGACTTCAAGTTTAGTACTGGGTGCAGTTATAGTTTACAACAGTAGGTAGTTTTATGATGTCTTGAAATGAGATGAATTAAGGTGATAGTTAGGAATGAAATGAAGGTGAAAGATGAAGTAGAACATGTGCAGAAAATTTATGATGAAAGTGTATAAGAATATGTTCTACTTTGGTGTTTATGATTAAGCATGGATTTTGATTTGTGTGTGGATGATATTGAACCGAAATTGAGGTCTAAATGAAGAAGTTATCAACTTGAAATGATGAATTTTGAAAATGAATTGTTTGATACTTATGAATGAGATATGTTATGGAAAAAGGATAGGATTTCATGAATAATGAGATTTAGTTGAAAATGATGAATCAAATGAGTTGAGGTTTGAGAGTTTAATCCAATCAATTTAGTGGTTGAATTAATATGAAATGATGTTGAATTAGAGGAGGTGAATTCTGGAAAATTTGGAGTAAAATTGATGTTAGCATATATGTAGAAATCATCGGAAATGTTGTTAAGTGAGATATGCTTCTCACTTGTCCATTAGACAGACTTTAGGTCTGCTGGACAGACCTTCTCGGGTCTTCCAAACTTCCCAACCCCATTCATGACCGTTTGGAGGGACGTATGTACGCTGGGCCGACCTTCTCAGTACACATACATAAATTGCAATTTTGACCCTTTAGAAGGAAAAATCTCTCATTATGGTCTTCACGGAAGTTGTAAATCTCAAAGTCCTCTTCAAAAGCGTTTTACAATGATATTAATCCGACATCCACAGAAAATGTTATGCCCTTTGTTCTAAGATTATGTATATATATAAATCATTGGCTTATTAATGTTTTCCTATGAGGTATTTAGGCCTGAATGTGGTCTTGAATGAGCCTAGTTAATGATGAATTGAGCGATTTGAAGTGAATCACACGTTAATATAATACTCAATAATGATATATTGATGCACAAGAAGGGGGGTTGAATTGTGTCAACTTTTTGTTAAAACCCTTTTAGAACTTTGTTTAAGAAAACTTGTTCTTTTTGATCAGAACTATTGAAAATCAGCGTTGTAAAATATTTTCGTAAACTCGTGTAAAAACACTAAGATTGAAAATTGCAACTAAGAGAGAGAGAGAGGGTTGAGAGATTTCGACACAGTAATTTTTATACTGGTTCACCCCAAACCGTGGGTTACGTCCAGTCTTCAGATGTCTTTCTGAGATTTCACTATCTCTCAAACAGGTTACAAGTATTCTTTTGTTGACGAGCCTCTTCAGGTCTCTTACACTCAGTATTCTTTTACACTTAGCTTCTTCAGGCTATCTGTACTACTTTCACTCTGAAAGTGTTCGAGCTTTGTTATAGAAAAATACAGCTCTAGATTTCCGCACAATATTTTTTCACAAGTATTTCGGTAATGTTTGTAACTCTTGTCACTTTTTGTAACTTCTGCAGTCTTCACCTTCGACTCTTATTTATAGTCTCCGTCTTCAACTTCTTCTTGAAAACTGCTTCTTGATTCTTTAAAGAAATGGTTATTCAGTTAAGTTCTGTAAGTTCTGATGCTTCCGTCTGCTTTTCTTCATCTACTTTTCAGCTTTCATCTGTTTTTCTTCCGTCTGCTTTTTCTTTCGTCTGCTTTTTGAAATTTGCTTCCTTCTGGTTTTCTACTTGGCTTCCGTCTGCTTTTCGAAGTTTGCTTCCATCTGCTTTTCGAAGTTTGCTTCCATCTGCTTTTCTACTTGGCTTCCGTCTGCTTTTCATTCGTCTGCTTTTTGTTCATCATCAAAATTATTAACCGTAAAGTCATTTTGACTTAACAATTTCCCCATTTTTGATGATAACAAATACTTTCATTAGTAATTTGAAAAGCATATACACAAAAATTACAAACGCAAGAATTTCACTAAAACTTCTTCTCTTCTTCAGTCTTGTATTCTTCCTTTCATTTTTCTTCTCCTTGTCCCTTTTTTCTTCTCCCCCTATTCTTCTTCTCTTCTCCTTTCCTCTTCACTTCTCCCCCTATTTGTTAATAATCAAAAAGTTGATTACTAGTGAGGGCGCTGCAATAGTTCCTTTATCATCTCCTTCATCTCCCTAACTTCTCTTTGCAGTTGAGCGACTGCAGCATGTAAGTCAGGTGCAACTGTCGGTTGATCATCCTCTGTTGGACCCCGAACTTTTGATGAAAATTAGAAATATTAAAATGATTTTAAATGAGAAAGAAATTGGTGAGAAAATTTAGGAATTAAAGAAAATTTGATGAAATTAAGAAAAA
>JANKOE010007594.1:0-10689 GCA_026284465.1 Erythroxylum citrifolium | reverse complement strand
TCTAACATATATCTATGTTTCTGATTTGATATCTCATATCCATGATCAGTAAAACGTGATCATCAATCAGAACACATGCTAGCCTTAATTCATTATTGTTCCACCAATAACGATCGACCAGGGACCGTTTAGAATAGTGTTATAATGCTTATGGTTTTACTATCAAGTCACATACTTGATGACATAGAGTATGTGATGACATAAGTCTAATACCATTCATGGAATGTAAATCACATTACATAAACGAAATACATGCATATATAAAAAGAATACCTCATAATATATTATTAACAAGTCTTACTGTTAATACATGAATCACATATGTCCATTGGCCTAGGGCACACTACTAACACCAATCACCTAACTGCTTGTTATTTCAAGCAAACACATTGCCAATCCTTTTTAAATCAGACAATCGTATGGCTTGGATTAGATATTATAGTTCAGTCCCTATTTACTGAGATCATCTCCTTCCACCCCTTGCTTCATATGAGTGTAAGGTATAGTTAAAATCTCTTACAGTGGCCAAAGGAAAGTTCATATTACAACTTGTCCTAATGATATCCTCCAATAATTGTATTCTTTCGAAACTGTGATTTATAGCACAAAACTGTCGAAATAGCCATCTTCCTATCATTATCCTTAATCCTCAATTCACAGTGTATCATTTGATCTATACATTTCTAACTAATCAGTTATATATTGGAGGAGTTATAACCCACTACCACTCTCCCATTTACATCTTCCTAGCTATTCCTCCTTTATTTTGGTTTCTAGCAAACCAATAAGATCTACATTACTTCTCTTAAAAAAATCCCTTACAAAAAGTTGTTTATTTAAACTATTAAGACCCTTAATATTCCAAATAGTAGGTTTTATAATTTCTTTTTCTCACATGATCTTCTTCTCCTTGATGTCCTACCTTCACAAGAGTTAAGCCTTTTATGATTGATTTTGTTCTTGATGCTTCCCCTCTCTCCATCAATGGAGACCTAATACACTCATCTTGAGTTTGAACTTCTACCTCCTCAACCATACTTTCTTCATTTATAACCTCTTTTCTAAGTGTTATTTCCCTATTCCCATTGTCCACTTCCATTTCTTCTATAGGAGTTTCACTATTTTTTACTACCTCCCCCTACCTTATTCTCTTCAGATTCTCCATCCTTTATCGCTTCTCTAGTTTCTTTTCTTCTCCATTCCTATTTTTTCCTCTCTTTTTTTAGGTTTCTATATGTAAAAGACTCTTAATATGTCTTCTACCAGATTCCCATCATCCTTTAGCCTTATAATCTTCAACTATTTAGGTAGTTTCCTATTTAGGGTCTACATCAATGTAGACCCTAGCAAAAGTTATTCTCTTTAAGAGTGTTGTGTTTTCATCCATTCCCATAAGCTTTCCAATCCTGATAGCTATATAACTCATGCATTCAGTTGACCAGTAATCAGGAGGAACCTTGTGGAAATTTACCTGTAAAGGAACTTTGACAAGCTTATTTCTATCTATTGTCACATATGGATGCCATTTTTTCAACAAGATAGGATGGCCCTAAGTATGCCATGGGCTAGCCTCTATCACCCTCTGTGCATTTCCCTCTTAATTGAACTTGAACACAAATAACTCATCTTCATTAACCCTTAAGCTCACCAATCCCATTTTTCCATGCCGCATTGGCCCATTTGTGCACCATAGGGAAGGCTAGTCTTCTCTCTAAAAAGAAGCCAACAATTGAGAAACTCCATTTCTTAGCACCCATCTTCAGAATTTCCATTGGAGCCTGTATAGGCTCCTAATAATTCGATTCCATATACATCAATTTTCCTAAGCTACCTGAGATTCCAATAACTAAAGTGTTGTGTTTGCTTTGCTAGGCTCCTAAGTTTTAGTCTTTATAGCTCTATTCAAAGGAGGGAAATTTGTTGGGTTTATGGTTACTATACTTGGGTTCATTGATATGGGAATTGGGTTAGTTTATATGTTCACATCAGGGGCCATTTTATTAGGTGGTATGAAGGCTTTTGGTTAGTGGTTAATTGAGTAGTTAAGGTAGTTGGCTATCGGAGTGGGACGGAACAAAACTTGTCGGAAGTTAGAGAAGAAGGGACTTAGGTCTTTTACTCTTTACTTTATTGTTTACAAACATGATTAAATTCCTTTACTTTTTCTTATTTACTTTATAAATAAGAAAAAGGCATCTGGGAGCTAGCATTCTTGTCTTTTCCTCTAAAATTGTTTTAAGTTTTTTTCTTTACTTTGTGGATATCATTAAAGGATAGTCACATGAACAACTTGTAGTTGACAACTTGAGAAGAAATATTTTTAAAGAATTTGAATAAGGTACATTTTAACTTTCTTTTATGAATTTTTTTTTTCAAGATATTCAATTAAAGAGATTCATTCAAGAAATTCTAAATTTAGTTTTTTTTGCTCTTGTGATTTTACTATGATTGGTTCCTAACACATGTCTTATACTATTCCTATAATGATGTAATATGAATCTCTCAAAAATTAAATTATGAAAGTTTTAGATCTCTTTCTTATCTTTCCATATCATCTTGAATTCCTCAATTAAAGCTAAATGTTATAGCTATGACAAAATTAAGATTTATTGTTGAAGTTGTCCAAAATTATCCAATTATTTTCATTTTGCAATAAACACCTCCAAATAGATCAACTAATAACATTCAAGATTATGTAGGATTTAGTAACCAAAAAGAAGTAACATAATAGGTCTAAAGCGTTATTACAAATATAGCATAGGGGCCAACTTTGTTAACCCTACCACTAAAGCTTATTAATATGGAATGATATACTAATTAGACATATTAACATTAGCCCACATGTGTGTAAAATGAATGTTATTAGTCAAATTTTTAAATAAAAATTAAAATATTAGTTAAAACTAAATCATTTTCATGAAGAATTGTTTACCTCCCATAGTTATTCTAAGAAATTCTTTTATGATTCTAGCCATTCAAAGAACTCTCCTATTGATAGGTTAATATTTTATATGTTATTTAAGGTTAGTTTACCTGGTATTTGGTACATTGATGAGGTTTTGGATCCATTTAGAGCATAAGAAGATAGGAAACTATTTTTTAGAAGACTTTAGGGGCTAATTCTAACTCAAAGAGCCTAAAAAGTAGACAAATTTTAGAAGAATGTCATAACAGGTGCTAGACTTAAAAACATAATAAGTGATTGTCTTTTATGAAGATCTAATAGTTGTACATTGCATAATACTTTAATGGGTAGTTTAGTATATGTTTAATTGTTAAATTGAATGATTAGTGCATGTTTAGGTTAGGATTGTGTTATTTTGTTAGATATTTTTGTTTTGAGTGTTTTAGGGGTTAGAGCGCTATTGAGCTTAAATTTTGTGTATTTGAGGTGCTTTAATATGTTTGTTAGTATTTGAGATCAGATATTGAACAACGGAGAAGATTTGGAGGAAGCCCTCCTGGCCCACAATCATGTAGAAGCAAAATGGATAGGCCACGGTCGTGGCCTGTGCGATAGCAGACACGGATTGGCTTCAAAAACTCGACATTGCAAAGTTATTTTAGACTTTTTAGGCCCAAGTAAAACCTAGATTTTACCCTGAATAGAAAAGGCTACAAAGAGGGCAGAGACTCTAATTTTTCGTGCCTCCATTTGCCACTTTGAGAGAGAACATAAGGAAGAGAAAAGAAGGAGAGAAGCAGAGAGGAGCATCTGCAGCCATTATCTAACCTCTCTAACCCAGCCATTTCCAGTTCTTTCTTCATCTTGTTTATTTACTTCATCTTGATGTATGACTTGGGTTTGAGAATGTTGAACATGTTGTTAGTGATGTTCTAAACTCCTTTAGGGATTTTCTCTTGAATCAATGTTAATTTGATTTCTTTTGATGTTAATACATTGGGTATTGTGATTATTTGTCGTATTTGCATGCTTCAGTAACAAATCGAGAGAGTGAACTGATAACAAAACGATTAGATTGGGTAATGAGAGATAAACAATCTAATAGATCACGCAAATAATCAAATCGGTAATTTATACAAAGAGAGATCTTGTGTGAGGGCCTGATAGTCTATTAGAGGGCTTAAGATCTAATTGGATGTGTGGGCTTTTTCTTAATTGAGAGATTGCAAGTTCCATAATTCAATTAGGGTTTATGATTTAGGGTTTAATGATTATAATTCGAGAGAGAATAATCCACCCTTCGAAAGTCTATGACTAATATTAAATTAACTCAAATGTAATTGTGATAGCATTTGATGATAGGATAAATCTCCCTTCTCATAATTCTTTGTCTTGTCTTGTTGTGATATCTCAATTGATAAGTGGTTGTGCTCCATTTTGATTTTCTTGTGTTAATTTTAGAATTTTATTTTCATTAAACCCCCACTTGATTGTTTAATTTTTTGTTTATCTTTATTTTCAGTTAAATCATGTTTTTACAACCTTAGACAAAGTTAGGATTCAATTAGTTCACTACTAATTCCTCGTAGGATTGACACCTCAACTACTATACATATGACCAATGCACTTACAGAACATTGAGGGCTATAAATAGTAAAGCTTGCCACTCCAACAATATCTTACAAGTGAAAGTACATTACCAAATTAGTCTCAAACTTATATTTATTTTACACAGAGAAATAGTGCAAAATCAATACAGGTTATGAAGCATGTTAGATGCCAGATACATAACATATTAGCTAAGAGTAAAAGAAGCAAAACAAGATCAGCATCGATCTTAGATCTATAATAAAAGCCAATTCATGAACTTGATTTATACGATTGTGGGATTTTTTTAAGTTTAAAGCATCTATAATTCTATTTTTGTAATTCGAGCTATATGGACTTATATTATACTCAATTTAGGAGACTTCTATTTGACTTAGATTTCTGTTAGAATTCTCTTAGATATATATAGCCAACCTTGACAATTTTAAGAAGAAGAATTCTTCATAAACTTTTGGGAGATTTTACCTTAAACTTGTTATTTTACATCAAGGAGAAAGATTTGGAATAAGGTTCGAGAAGCTAGTGAAGGTTTGAGAAGCTAGTGATAACTTCTCTCAACTTAATTTTTCTTTATTAAAGTTTTGTTTTTATTATGTTTAGTAGTTTAAAAACTTAGTTTAGGTTAGGCATATAGCTTGTGAAGATTGATTTAATTATTTCTATATCATTTGATTATTTATTGAATAAACTTATTTTCTTTTGTCTTAATTATTTGATTTATGATTAGCCACCATAGATTCAATCATAGGGATTATATGATGGAGTGACAGGTAAAGTATCATATGTACACTAGGAGAATAAACACTTTAATGCTAGAAAATGATAGTGTCCTAGACTTTAGTGATAAACATATGTATTAGGGTTACTTTTTATAGACCCTTGGGGTTTGATAAACTATCAAATTAGTTCCTTATTTTTAAAACTATCAAATACCACCCTTGTGTTTTGGTTAATATATCTTTCGTCCCCCTTGCCATCAAGTTATCATTAAGAACTCTATTTATACCTATAAAAACAATGTCATTTTGGAAAACTATAGGGGGTTATAGATAATTTTTAAAATATAAGAGGTACATTGATAATATGCCAAAACACAGGAGGTCCATCAAATTTACCTTTAATCAGGTAAAATTCGTTAGGCCCCCAAACTTCAATTTGAAATCGTTTTTGTATGTATAAATAGGGGTTTTATGGAAACTTGACAGTAGTGGAGACAAATGATATATTAACTAAAATACAAGGGTGGTATTTGATAGTTTTTAATATTGAGGGACTAATGTGATAGTTCATCAAACCTTGGGGGTCCTCCTTTTATCTCTAAAATGCCTTTATTTTTCCTTATTAGAGTAGAATAAAACAATTACAGTGCTTGGTTGGGGCAATAACAAATTTACTGACGGTGTCCATCTAAAAAAAAGCCTTTACTTGGAAAGGAAGTTAACTTATTAAAAATTATTTTACCTATAAAGAATTATAAGTTTTAATTGTAAGTGCACGGCAGCAGTAGCTAGCATTGACAAGTACGAGTCAATCTTATGAGGACTGTAAGTACTAGTATTAACCCTTTTCTTATTATCTAACCACCGAATTAGATTGTGAATTTGCTTTAAAATTAAAGAAAACAAAGTAAACTAAAGATAACACAATTATAAACTCAGATAAAAAAATACTACAAAAATTCATTATCAAATAAGTAGTACCTAGGTGATGAATCTCCCTAAGATATCTTAAACATTAACCCTTTATCTTAAAATTAAATTATTGATTATTGCATCATAAAAATTCCTATCTTATGTTAATATCTTTCTCAAGACTATTAACGACTAAACCTCGGTTGATTAACTAAAATCTCTTTCTAGTTAAACCCTTAAGATTGCATTATTGAATCATGAATTTCACTATTAGGTTTGACCCTAATTCAGAGAATTTATGTCGACCTATCGTTAAGTTTGCATACAACTCCTTCTAATTATGCTTGATCTATTCACACAAAAGGATTTCTCAATCTCAATCATATGAAATCAAATAATGGACTAATATTCCGAATATATTAATTTAAGACTATAACATATAATTGAATCGCAATAAATTAATCAATAAAAGTACATTGAATAAATGATTATATCATATTTGTTATAGTAGTGCTCTAAAAGCAATCACCTTTAGCACTTTTGTACAAACTTTATTTTGATTAGTAAAGCGAATGGCAATTTTTCATTAATTTGATGTTCGTTTATATATGAATTGATGTCGATCTTAAATTGAATTAATGAAGTCCATGATACAAAACATAACATAAAGGAAATCATGATGAGATCATGATAATATGATTCCTATCATGTGCAATTATGTTAGTATCTAAATAATCCCTAGTTATAGGATTAATAAGATAGGACATTTTTAATCCGGATAGACTAGCACATGTTATACTCTTTGATTTGATCAAGCATTAGATCTCACAAACTATAAACATGAGATGTTTAGAGTTAACATGTGGATGCTTACTAAGAGTAGTAAGTACATCGGATGACCCACTATGAGATTATCATATGGATGATCTATTAAATGTCGATTACTAATCTCATCATAGCAATAGTGCAAATATCCTTAAACTTGAGGCACTCATGGATATCTTTCATATTGATCCTGTGCTTTGACATCATTCCTTGTTGTCTCAAAATGAAGTCGCTCATAGGGTGGTGATTAAGTACAACTATTGGTATTCGAAGGTAATTGGGTAGCCAATAAAGGATTCATCACTCCTAATAGAAGGAGATGATACCCACAACCTCTTATCGGGGTCATTACTTAGGAGTCTCCGGCCAGAGCAGTTATGTGTCATGAAGAGAGTCTTTAATGACACATAGAGTAATGAGATTCTCAGGATAAGAACTAACATCACTTGGACTAGAAACCAAGTGGGGTATAGTATGGTGAAAGGACGAATTGCACGGTAATTGTCTATGGAAAGGTTCGTAAGTCGGATAATGAACTATCAAAGAATTCATGTGTTAATCCACTTATATTCCAGTAAATTGGCATCAAGAAACCCTTTATGATTTACTTTAATTAAGAGTTAATTCAAGTGCCCAAAATAACTGGAAACCTAAGGGGCACAGCATAAAAGATTGGATAAAAAATAAAGTGTGTATAGATGTTTTTAAGTAGGCCACGATCGTGACTCATAAGCCACGATTGTGACTAAAAGCAAGGTTATCAAATAAGTAGGCCACAATCGTGACCAAAGGAACAACAAATGATACATAAGTGAGTTCTTCATTTATGCACATGTGAGCTAACCAGTCACAAACACACTCAAGTGAGAGAATAAGGTGTCTAGAAGAGTTCTAGAACTAGGGAGAGGTGTCTTGAGTCTTGTTCATGCAATTTATGCAATTGTTGCATGAATCAAAGTGCATGCAACATAGTCTTGATCTTTATCTCCATTAGAGCATCTACTTGAACTCATCTAGTTTGGTACTCTAACCACCCTTACACATTGTTTCTTCTTCATCTTTCATTGTTCTTGAGTGATCAAAGAAGGGTTTGGTGTTTGTAACAACCCAAATAAGGAGAAGAATCAAGAAAGGAGGAGAATCAAGAGGTGCATGTATTGTTATACCATGTTCATATAATCTATTTATGCATGCATTTAAGATTCTGGCTTTTTGGGATGTCATAGGGTCAAAATTTAGATTTTGACATTTTCGGTGCTTTATCATGCATATGATGCATGAATCCATGTCTCCCCCAATAGCGGAATAAGTGCAGGTTCATGTTGTTAGTAGTGTGCCCTAGGCCAATGGACATATGTGACTTTTTGTACTAACATTATAATTTATTAATAATATATTATGAGGTATTCTTTCATATATGCATGTCTATTATTTATGTAATGTGATTTACGTTCGATGAATAGTATTAGGCTTATGTCATCAAGTATGCGACTTGATAGTAAAACTATAAGCATTATAATACTATTCTAAACTATCCCTGGTCGATCGTTATTGGTGAAACAATAATGAATTAAGGCTAGTATGTATTCTGATTGATGATCACATTTTTCTGATCATAGATATGAGTTATCAAATCAGAAACATAGATATATGTTAGAGAACATATATTGGACCAACCCACGGAGAGAACACTACATGGTTTCATGTCATTAATGATTCTCAATATGGTTTGACGTTAGTCCTCTGACCTGAAGTCATCATGGTTCCCTATATGAGGAATTCAGTTCTTTGACATTAGACTAAGTTATTTTAACCGAATAACAAGTAGTCTTATGTTAGACATTAAATGAATCATGCGGAGGAATATGAATGATGTAGATGGGATTTGTACCTCTCTTGAAAGAGATATCATTTAGGCCTCTTGACAAGTAAGACTGAAGAAATGCATAGTCATGCTCAAGTGAATTGATGAGGAGTCATCAATGTCATTTGTTATAATCAGTCAACTTGGTAATCAAGAAACTATGATTAATCAAAGGTTGACATGTACCATGCCTTGTGAGTAATCTTGATATCGTGTTACAAAGGGACTGAGCTTATAACCATGGTTATAGGTTAAATCAGATTACTAATCATCATTTGATTTGGGTAGTCATAATGTCTTGCTAGAGGCCGCTTATGACTTATGGGTCTTGAAGTGTGATCACGTCCATTGCCAACATCAAATGAGCCTATAGGGTCGCACACAAAGAGTGATGTGATATGAGCTTATTCTCTTGGGCCTAATTTATTAGGCATTGAATAAATATATGTGGATATATTTGTTGGGTTAGATTGAATTAAGTTGTCGGACTTTTATTATATGCGATATAATATGGCCTGAAACTTATTGGACTTTAATAATTCCTAATAAGAATAGGGATTAGGTTTTCTCTATAAATAGAGAAACTTATGTCTCATTAGAGGAGAGACGAAAAACCTTAGCCACCTAATTGTTCGTTCTTCTTCCGAGAGAAAGATTGTGCGGCGTTCAAAAAAGGTTGTTAGATGTGCTAGCACACACTAGCTACTGCCCGAATCGTTCATCCTCGTGTGGATACCAGTAAGGGACATTCGCGCATTACAGTGTCTACAAATCTGAAAATAAACAAATGCCAATCCGCATCAAAAGGTAATTTCGTACATGTTATAATTTTTGGTTATACTTCTTGTTATATAATATGGTCCATTATTGTGAATACCCGAGCCATAGGTGATTCAACACATGCATGTATTAGATGATGTATTGAACTTGTGCAAAGTGTTTGCTAGGTTGTGACTGACATGCATGCTGATTTGGAAAATTTCGTATAAATTGTAGAAAAATTGTTTTTCTAGTTTTCTTTCATAGAAATGTTTATAAGGTGTTATGTCAAAGGAAAGTGTAATTGAATGTCATTTTCCATTTTATTTCGAATTAATATCCAGTCTATTAATATGTTGGTTTATGGGAATTTCTGGAAAACTGAATACATGTGCTGATTTTGAAAATTTTGTAATAATTTTGTAAAACAATTTAATGATTTTCTTTCACATAAATGTTTATAAGGTGTTATATCATGTTTCTATTAAAGGAAAATACAATTGAATGTCATTTGATATTTTATTACGAATTTAGTTTCAGCCTAATGTATGTATAAAGTTCTGGGAAATTCTGGAAATCTGATGAACATGCATGGTTGTAAATTCCATATTAAATTTCATAAAAGTTGTTTTTTATGAATTTTCTACATGGACATGCAAGAAAAGATGTTTCCACGTGTATGAGATGCATGACACTTGTTGTTAAAGTGATTATCTTATGCATGTATGATATAGATTATGACTAGTGTTAGAAATAATATGACAAGTGTCATAAACATGTGATGTGCTGGATAATTCCACCTACTTAACAAATAATTCATAGGAATTAGTCTCTAGAATTTTTTATTAGACACATTTAGAATGTGTATAAGACTCTAGAATTTTTCCAGAATTAATTGAATTTGATACAACTAATAAAACAAGTCAAAGTCAAAATTGGTCAACTTTTTGAAAGCTGATGGAGTTGACTTGGTTAATGACTTATGATGTATGTGTTTTGGTTATAAGACCTTAATAAAGGTTTTATGAGATAAGAAATGTATTATTTTGATGCTAGTAGCATGCTAAGTGCATGTGCTTGAAATTAGGGTTTCAAAA
>JANKOE010007500.1:0-10694 GCA_026284465.1 Erythroxylum citrifolium | reverse complement strand
AAGTATATAGTATAACTGTATAATATACCAATATGGACTATTTTGCAAATTTTAAAAATTTTTGGGACTTATTTCATAAATTTAAAAAATTTTCCAAAATAGTACCCGGTACCGGTACAGTTCCGTTCCAAAACTCAATCCGATATCGAGTCCGGTACGGTATTCATAACTTTGGTTTTGATAGTTTCCAAAAACTATCAATTGGGTTTTGTGTGTAGTCCAAAAACACTCAATTATCTTTCTTTATTCACCTGATCATTTCCTTCCATTCATCTAATCTTCCATTTCAGTCAAATTCATCACATCAGCCCCTTTTGCATCATTTCCTGAAAATCCGCCCAGACTCCTAATTCAGAACGACCAAAACAAGATAAATCATATCTTTTTTTCTACTCATCATTTCGACAAAATTCTTTCACCAATGTTGTAGTTCACATTCTGAACTTCAATTTGACATATAATTCCATCCAATTCCGTTCAGCCGTTAGCCTAGAAAATGAGCTAGAAATATTGTCTAATTATCTGGTCCTGCAATTTCAGCCTTTTCCTTTTCCCAGAAACCACCCATCCAAGAAATTCCATATCTTTTAATCCGTTCATCTTTTCACAAAACTTCCTTCTTCAAGATTGTAGTTCACATCTCGAACTTCAATTTGGCATATAATTTGACCCTATTTGCTTCAACCAATCACCCAGAAAATGTGCTCGAATTCGCCTGTCTAAATCTACCCGTTGACACACCTTTCCAGGCACATCCGAACTAAATCAACCATACCTTCTAAACCATTGATCTGATTGAAAAACTTCATCAAAGTTGTAGCCCACATCCTGCTCTACAATTTTGTCTCAAGAATCGCCTTCAAATTCTAATCCGTTTGTCTGGAATTCACCATACAATCTACCTGTTTGTTTGGATTTGGGAAATTCCAGATTTTACAAAACTTCAACCATCACCCCTAAACACCACAGCAACCAGCACGCCATCATTTGGTATCAAAACCAATCTAAATCTTGGTCCTTTTATTTCCCCAGCCCCTTTCCATGTCCAACGATTCAAACACCCCCAAAAATCATTCATCTATGTCTAGCAGAAATCCACAAGACTTGGCAGCCGCATTTGAGAGGATGAGGCTAGAGATGGAGGCCCTCAAAGCCAAAAACGAGGCCTTGGAGACTCTAGTACAACACTCCCCTTTGATGACTCACAATCCCATTGAAGAAGATTTAATTGATGAAGAATTTGGAGAGGTCGGCCAACCAATAGTAGTAGGCCGTGGAGGAGTTATTAGAGGAAGAGGAAGAGGGCTTTTTCATGGTATAGGAAGAGCAGCACCTAGGAATTTACCACCCCCAATCCGTGGCGAAAGGCAAGAAGAGCTTTTCAATTTCAAAGTTGAATTACCAGAATTCTATGGTAAGATTGATGTCGATGCTTACCTTGAGTGGGTATATGCTATTGAGAGGGCCTTTGAATTGAGAGAAGTGAGTGAGGATAAGAAATTGAAGCTTGTTGCTATTAGGCTAAAGGGGTATGCTGCCTTTTGGTGGGAGAATTTACAAAAGAAGAGAGTTAGAGAAGGTAGGCCACGGATTAGTCAATGGCACCGAATGAAGGAGGAGATGGATGTTGTGTTTTTGCCTCCACACTATAGGCAAAAGTTGATTGATCAAATGTTGAGCCTAAAGCAAGACAACAAAACCGTGGAGCAATACACCATGGAGTTTGAGGAATTCTTGATGAAGTGTGAAGTAGAGGAGACGGAGGAGATGATTATGGGACGATTTCTCAAGGGCTTGAAACAAGAAATCCAAGACATGGTAAATTTCTACTCTTATGATTCTCTATTTGAGTTGAAAAGATTGGCCTTGAAAAGTGAAACTTACTTTAAAAACAACCGTCCAAAGAAGTCCATGCCTAGATATTCCTTAGCCCAATCAAATTACACTCCACCATCCAAAACAAGTTAACATAATGCCTCAAGTTCTGCCCCATCTAAACCGGCCTACACTCCACCACCTAAATCCACTTCAAATGCTCAAAACACTCCATACACACCAAGAAACACCCAATCTGCCCCACCTAACAAAAGTATATCCAAAAACCACCTAAAATGCTTCAAACGTCAAGGATATGGCCATTTTCAAACCGAGTGTCCTAAAAGAAAAGTTATGACCATTCAAGATATTGAGGAAATTGAGAATGAGTTGTATCATGCTGATTTTGTTGAAGATGAGCCACGACCAGATTTGGATGATGAAGAAAATGCTCTTGTTTGTGATGCAAATGTGTTAGATAGTGAAATGCTTGTCTTGTTGAGAGTCTTGAATTGTGAAAAAAGTAAAGAAGATTGGAGGAGGAAATCTTTGTTTCATTCTAGGTGTTTGACAAAAAATAAGTTGTGTGAAGTTGTGATAGATAGTGGATTGTTGCTAGTGAAATGGTTGATAAGTTGTGTATTGAAACCGAGCCTGTCAACATTGACTTGGTTAGATTCAAAGCATGAGATTAAGGTGACAAAGAAGTGCCTTGTTCCATTTGCTATTGGGCAATATGAAGATGAAGTTTCTTGCCATGTTATTCCTATGACGGCTTGCCATTTACTTCTTGGGAGGCCTTGGTTGTTTGATAAAGATGTCCATCATCAAGGGAGCAAATACTTACACATTGTTCCATGGTGGTAAGAAGATTTTGCTCAAATCTTTGCTGCCCGAAAAGAGGAGGGAGAAAGGAGAAGTTGGAGCCATTGGAAAGAAGTTGGAGCCATTGGATTGCTTTCCAATGAGGAGAAAAGTTGTATCATGGAGGAGCTGCCTAGTTACATTCCCATTGACATAGATGATGAGCCCAAACCGAGCCACCCCATTCCTAGTGAGGTACAATCTCTAATCAATGAGTTTGAGAGAGTTTTTCCCAAAACACTTCCAACCGGCCTGCCCCCTCTTAGAACCATCCAACATGAAATCAATTTCACTCCCGGAGCCCAAATTCCCCATAAACATTCCTATAGGATGAGCCCAAAAGAAAATGATGAATTGTAAAAGCAAGTTGAAGAGTTGTTAAAGAGGGGTTTCATTAGAGAGAGTGTGTCACCATGTGTGGTCGCTGCATTTGTTGTTCCTAAAAAGAATGGCAAATGGAGGATGGTTATTGATTCGAGAGCCGTCAACAAGATTACCATCAAGTACAGATTTCCTATTCCAAGACTTGATGATATGCTAGACCGGTTACATGGAGCTACAGTGTTCACTAGGCTTGATCTTGCAAATGGATTTCACCAAATCAGTGTGAGAGAAGGCGATGAATGGAAGACGTCATTCAAAACAAAGGAAGGACTCTATGAATGGTTAGTCATGCCCATGGGACTTTCCAATTCACCTTCCACTTTCATGAAGTTGATGAATGAGTTACTTAAACCATTTCTCAACAAATTTGTGGTTGTCTACTTTGATGACATCTTGATCTATAGTACTAGTTTACATGAGCATTGCATTCATTTGAGGCTTGTCTTTGGGGTTTTGGACCGTGAATCATTATATGCAAATGTGGAGAAATGTCATTTTTGTGATAGCACCATTAGTTTTTTGGGTTATGTCGTGTCAAAAGATGGGATTAGTATGGATCTGGCCAAGGTGAAAGCAATTGTAGAATGGCCAATTCCTAGCAAGCTGTTTCAAGTTAGGAGTTTTCATGGGTTTTGTTCTTTCTATAGGCGGTTCATCAAGGGTTTTAGTACAATCACAAGTCCTGTAACAGATTGCATGAAAAAAGGTTTATTTAAGTGGACTCCTCAAGCCACAATTGCCTTTAATTCTTTGAAAAATGCCATGACCGAAGCTTCTGTTTTAGCCTTGCCTAATTTCAGCTTGCCTTTTGAATTAGAGTGTGATGCTAGTGGGATAGGAATAGGGGCTGTTTTGAGTCAAGAGGGTAGACCAATATCATTCTTTATTGAAAAGTTAAATGACACTAGGAGAAAATATTCTGCTTATGATCTTGAATTCTATGCTTTGGTCCGTGCACTTAAACATTAGAGTGCATATTTGTTGGCAAATTCTTTCATCTTGTATACGGATCATCAAGCTTTGAAATATATTCAAAGTCAATCTAATTTCAATAGAAGACATGCATCATGGGTTGAATACTTGCAATCCTTTGATTTTCTAGTGAAGTATAGGGATGGTCCAGGTAATGTTGTGGCTGATGCATTGTCTAGGAGATACGAAGTTCTTAATACTATGCATGCTCATGTAACAGGTTTTGAAGACATTAGGAACTTGTATGAGGGAGATAGTAAGTTTGGTGAGATTTGGGAGAGAGTTAGGAAAGATGGTGCATTTAGGGATTTTGTCATTCATGATGGTTACCTTTTCAAACTTGATGCTCTTTGTGTTCCTAATTGTTCTTTAAGACAAGCTATCTTGAAAGAAGTCGATGGCGGAGGCTTAGCCGGTCACTTTGGAAGAGACAAGACTTATGAGTGCGCTAGTAAGAATTTTTATTGACCCAAGATGTGGAAGGAAGTCACTCGATTGGTTAAGGGTTGCAAGACTTGCAAGCAATCCAAAATGACAACTAGAGCTCATGGTCCGTACATGCCATTGTCGGTTCCTAATTCTCCTTGGGAAGATGTAAGTATTGACTTCATTGTTGGCTTGCCAAGAACTAGGAGAAATCATGATAGCATTATGGTTGTAGTAGATAGATTCACAAAGATGGCTCATTTATTGCTTGTAACAAAACTAATGATGCATCTCATGTAATGAACTTGTACTTTTAAAATGTTGTAAAATTCCATGGAATTCCTAGGAGTATTGTTAGTGATAGAGATGTAAAGTTCTTGAGCCATTTTTGGAGACATTTGTGGGCTAGACTAGGAACTACTTTGAAGTTTAGCACGGTTTTCTACCTTCAAACGGATGGCCAAACTGAAGTGGTAAACCGAAGTCTTGGCAACTTTTTGAGAAGTTTATTGAAGGGAAAGGTGAGGAGGGATAGCTTGCTTGCTCATGCCGAATTTGCCTATAATAGTTCAAAGAGTAAGACCACAAATTTTACTCCTTTTGAATTAGTTTATGGTGCTAATCCTCTTGTTCCACTTGATTTGAGCATGGCTAGTTCTAGGATTCCATTTAATGCGAAGGTCGAGGATAGAGCTTTGGAAATTGTCAAGCTCCATGCCAAAGCTAAAGCTCACATAGAGAAGAAGAATGAAGCCTACAAGAAACAAGCCAAGTTGAAGACTTTGGTGGACTTCAACGCAGGTGACCAAGTTTGGGTACACTTGAGGAAAGAAAGATTTCCATCCAAGAGGAAGAACAAATTGATGTCTAGAGCCGAGGGACCGTTCAAGATTCTCAAGAAAATCACCCAAAATGCATATAAGGTAGACTTGCCAAACACTTAGAAGATTTCTAACACTTTCAATGTTTGTGATTTGAGCAAGTATGTGGAAGACACAATGAGTTCCAACCCGGTTGATGAGGCTGCCCATAATGAAAGCTTTGAAGGAGAGGAGAATGATGGAGGTCCATCTAGCCAAGTTTATGAAGACATTGCCAACATGGGCCTTGGTCCGGTTACTTCTAGTGCAAGTGATGGAGGTGACATTGATTCGATTGATGAAGAGCTTGAGGAAGAAGATGTTAATCTAATCCTAAAGCTACAGGTCTTGTTGAGGCCTTTTGGGGCTCACAAATGTGTGATTTTTGAGGGCCAAAATCCTGGTGCTTGTTCGGTTGAGAAGGCCAACTTGTGCTGTACTCTTTGATGATCTTCAAGCCTAATTTGAAGCCCAAAAGCTCAGCCTAAAAATATTTAATTACTCTTTTTTATGTCGGTTTTATGATGGTTTTAATTCAAACTTATTTAGCTTCAATTATTGTTGTGTAACTTTCCTATTTAGGAGAGTTAAATTGTGTGTTTATGACCTATTGAGAGGACGGTTCATGTAGCCAACCAACAGGCCATTCATTTTTGTTTTTCCCATATATACATGTGTAATCTCTCAAAAGAAAAGGCAAATTATCAAATTCAAATCGTGAGAGAGATTTGCTTTTGCAAATTATCATCTTTATTTGGGTTTTGTTAGTTTCCAAAAACTATCAATTGGGTTTTGTGTGTAGTCCAAAAACACTCAATTATCTTTCCTTATTCACCTGATCATTTCCTTCCATTCATCTAATCTTCCATTTCAGTCAAATTCATCACGTCAGCCCCTTTTGCATCATTTCCTAAAAATCCGCCCAGATTCCTAACCAGAACGACCAAAACAAGAAAAATCATATCCTTTTTTTCTGCTCATCATTTCGACAAAATTCCTTCACCAATGTTGTAGTTCACATTTTGAACTTCAATTTGACATATAATTCCATCCAATTCCGTTCAGCCGTGAGCCCAAAAAATGAGTTAGAAATATCGTCTGATTATCTGGTCCCGCAATTTCAGCCTTTTCCTTTTCCCAAAAACCACCCATCCGAGAAATTCCATATCTTTTAATCTGTTCATCTTTTCACAAAACTTCCTTCTTCAAGATTGTAGTTCACATCTTGAACTTCAATTTGGCATATAATTTGACCCTATTTGCTTCAACCAATCACCCAGAAAACGTGTTCGAATTCGCCTGTCTAAATTTACCCATTGCCACACCTTTCCAGACACATCCAAACTAAATCCGCCATACCTTCTAAACCATTTATCTGATTGAAAAACTTCCTTCATCAAAGTTGTAGCCCACATCCTGCTCTACAATTTTGTCTCAAGAATCACCTTCAAATTCTAAGCCGTTTGTCCGGAATTCACCATACAATCTGCCTATTTGTTTGGATTCGGGAAATTCCAGATTTTACAAAACTTCAACCATCACCCCTAAACACCACAGCAACCACCACGCCATCAGTTGGAAGATGGGCTGGAGCGTGTGGGACAAAAACAAAACTGAGGCAAGGCACCAGGAAAGAAATCCAGGAAAAAACTGGATTTAAAGCTCTAATACCAGCTGACACAGCAGAAGGAGTTAAATAGAGATTTTAGGTTAATCTCTGAACCAAATCCAAGCATAAAACTTAGGATTTAATGAACAAGAGAGAGATAGTTTCTCTAAGGAAAATTTCCCGCAAAAGGTTTTATTAATGGCAATGTTTTGGTTCCCCAAAACATCTGTTAACCTTCCCTTTTATACCCCTAAAGTGACACATGAGAGTCCTAATTCTAGTATGAAAAGGATTGATTGAAATCCTTTTCTAAAGCTAACTTATTTCTTTTTCTCGCTGGACAAGAAAACCTGCCTAACTAGGAAAATTAAAATAAAATAAAATAGAAACAAATCCTAATGGGTATATGACAACATAACCAAATCCTAATAGGTCACAAGTCCTTATCGGTTCAATCCTTTATTAGCATGGACCTATGAAGTTGCATGCAACAAGTAGTCTGCTATAAGCATTGCACATAATCCAGTTCAACAGGACAGAACAATACATGTTGAAATAAACCGACAACTCATCAAGGAAAAGATTGAAAGTGGATTGATCTATATACCTTATGTTCCTACAAATGGTCAAATGGCAAACATGTTCACAAAAAGACTGGACAGCTTAACTTTTCAGAACATTACTAGCAAGCTGGGAATGGATAACATTTATTCTCAAGCTTGAGGGAGAGTGTTAGAAAATTAGAATATTTTATCTTCTAGGAGATTTGATATACTTGCAAACATCTGATTAATAGCTGTGATTATGATTTACTAATTTAGGTTAATTGTAATCTTTCATTTATTTAGGCTGATTGTTTCCTATACAGGCTGATTGTTTCCTAAAATAGGACAAATGACTCTGCATATATTAGTGTATTCAATATATGAAAAGTGTAGAGAAGAATTTCAGTTTCTGTTCATGTATTACTCCATCAAAGATCTCACAGTTTCTATGACATTCTGTTAACTTTTCAAAGTCAAAATGTAAGGAGTATCATATCACCTATAATTGTCAGGATTCACCGAAAGTAGCACCTGGTACAATTTAGCCGCTTCTTCAAGTTGACCAAGCTTCACTAACAAAGACACTTGTTGTTCTTTGAAAGCCAATTTATCCACCTGCATTAGATGTAGTTGATAAGTAATAATCAATAGGTGGATCATATCCAGAGATTCCAACTATGAATTCACCAAGGAAAATTTAAATACGCACTTACAATTTTTGATGCTTTCTTATGCAACTCCTCAAGTGCTTCCTCAAGCTTGCCACACTCCTCTAGTACTGAGATCTGAAAAAAAAAATAAAGATGAAAGTAAAAAATCATGCATAAAATGCTCAAAAGTCTTAATTTTCTGAAAAAGCATATGGTGGTTGAACCTAGAAAACCTATGGCAACAATCTTATTTTGACAAGCACCAACAATCCTATTCTAATCGAGAAAAAATGAGCTGGGTATAGCCAAAACCTACTACATACAGCTTACAATCAGTCACTAACTTCACTAAGAAGCTTAAGAATATTAACCTTTCAGACATGAATGCACGTTCCCAACTTAACAAGACACAGATGTGCAAAAAGCTACCTCTTCTGTGCATATTAAAGTCTAGTAGCAAAAACATGATAGGTACCTTATACAGAAGCATTTCCCCATGCTCACATCGTTCATTGTAGTGCTCCTCCAATGTTCCTTCATATGCTTCCAAAATATCAATTGCTTTCAAAGGACTATCAGAGAACAAAGACCCTTCAGAGTTAAACAAAACCTAGGCTAAAATTGTTATTCCATTTGCAGAAAAGAAAAACACTTGACTAAAAGAAGAGAAAAATAGTCTAAAGATAGATATGATAGACTAATATGCAAATCAATGGAGGTCTACAAAAAGAAACTACTTTCAGCATAGACTACATATGAAATTGGTTGAAGATTGCAAAATTGCAAGCCAGGACAATATCATTAAAAAGTCCATCACAAAGTAGATGTAGAATTTAATGACCTATAAGGAAAACTTGAATAATTAGCCTGCTTAATGCAAATATCAGATCATACTTTGAGTTCAAATGATGCGCCACTGCAAAGCCAATCCAATTCGTGCGATGACTTGGTTTGAGGGTTAGAAGTTGTTGTCTAGTTTCCACAAATCCAGTTAAGTCTCGCATTTGTGCCTACAAATCAAAGATTTATAACGTGTAAAAAAGGTCTATAAAGAAAAGGCATTTTGTAAAGCAATCAAAATTTATAAAACTATGAAGCACACAGTGGAACTCTGAGGTAAATTTCACTGCCTTTTGCTCGTCCAAGTGATTATATGTAGTAGTTAGCATTAATCTTTATTTAAACTCCAGTGACTATATGTTAGGTACCTGACCTTAGAACACTGAGAGTTTATCTATACTATTACACTATACTAGCCACTACAATAGAGAAATGTAGTATTTCTCCCCTAACCAGAGCAGTAGCTGCTCCTAACCAGAGCAATGGCTGCTCCTCAGAAGGTTATAGCCTTCTGTCACAAACTTCTCACGAATATTTAGCCTACCTCTCTCTTCTCTGCCTACCCCTTTATAGACCCCCCTTAGGTACATTCTGTTATTCTAACAACTTTGCCACCTCAGCATACTACTGCCCTCCTGCCCACTGGTCTTCTTCTAGAATTCTCCTTCTTGCCCGAAGACCCTAACATTGCCGCCTCCTTGAAGAGCAGCCTTGTCCTCAAGGCTGAAGTGAGGAACCATGGTGCGGCACTCCATAGCCCTATCGTTCCCTTCTTCAGTTTCTGCTTCCAGTGACGGCGCCACCATTCCTTGGCCTTACGAGCCATCAGCTCTCCTCGATTTTTTTCCATAGGTGCCCTTCTGTCCCCCTCCACTCGTCTAGTCGGCGCCGGTGGGTGAGATCCCGTCCCATGGATCGGCGATCTGGCGTGAAAACGGCGGCCCGATGGTTCTCGGGTTAAACCCGACCCGGCACCTCCTCGGCCCGCTCCATAACCCACGGTAGTAGACTGCCCCGACCCTATATATGCTGGATGAACCCGGTCATGGTTTCGAAATTTACCCTCATATCTGTGATTCCATGGACGTTGTCGGGAGTTAACCCTTTCACCGCTGCTTTGATCCCCGTGCATCTCCTCCTCCATAGCCCTTGCAATCTTCATCATCGGGAATCGATTGGATGGGCTGAAGGTGCGCACTCTTCTTCGGATATCAACTGGTATCGATTCCTCCATCGTGCAAGAATGCTCCATCGAAGTTGATTGCCGAGGAAGATTTGTATCTTTTTCTCCCACCATCGCTGGTCCCCTTCCGGCGGTATCACTTCCCTGTCCTCCTTCTGGCCTCTTGCCCAACATCTTGTTCATTTCCGACAGCAAAGCTCGCTGCATCTCCTCCATCGCCATCCGCATGGATGATTGAATCGCCTTCACTCCAGCTTCCAGATTGGCCATGCGGGATTCCAACGCTTCTACTCTATCGGTCATCTTAGGTGACATCCAGGTAAGTTGCACTGACTTCTCGAATCTCCTCTACAATAGCTGATCCTCACTCCCGGGGTTGGGAAATCCGGCAGGTCGGACCACTGTTAGGTACCTGACCTTAGAACACTGAGAGTTTATCTATACTATTACACTATACTAGCCACTACAATAGAGAAATGTAGTATTTCTCCCCTAACCAGAGCAGTAGCTGCTCCTAACCAGAGCAATGGCTGCTCCTCAGAAGGT
>JANKOE010007464.1:0-25886 GCA_026284465.1 Erythroxylum citrifolium | reverse complement strand
CTAAGTAGGCAAGTGACATGTGTCACTTGCCACTTTTCTTCTTCTTAAACACTCCTAAGGTTCTTTCTAATTTCAAAGCAATTTCTACTCCAATTTCTCTTCAAATTCCAATGGCTCAAAGTTCATAATTCCTAAAATCATGTATCTAATTTTTCAGTGCCATTGGACAGTCTTTTTCAGTACCGGAAACCAATCAGTCTACCACTTGGCAATTTTTCCGGTCCGGACATTTTCTCTGAAAATTCCAGAAAAATTCCTAAAAGTCCCTAAAAATGGAAAACACACATAAATCACTCAAATTCAATTTTTCAAGCACAAATAACACATTTTTCACAATAAACACATATGCCGAGAAATGTCACGAATGTATGTACAATCATGTGCATATGCAAAAATTGCCATTCATATATATATAGAGGCTTTATTATGCATGATCATGTCGAGATAAGTTTAAACATTCCTAACCCGTCCCAAATGACCAATTCACCCTTCCCATCGGTGATGGGATGTTACATCGATGACGTCTCTTAGTCATGCATTCAACTCGGTGTGTGGGGAGGGGTAGTAAAATGCGTGATCCCATGTTGATCCAGAAAATTTTTAAATGCAACATATTCACCTCCATTGTCACTATATAAGGATGTAATTTTGGTGTTACAGAAAGTTTCAACAAGTGATTTAAAGCGTGTAAAAGTGGATAACACTTCAAATTTATTTCAAATGAGGTACAACCAAATGTATTTAGAAAAATGGTCGACAACCGATCGAATGGGTGCCAAACCCCAAACATTACTAAACAGAAGCTGAAGAGGACAACTACTAGTAATATGCGTGTTTAAAAAGGACAGTTTATGGCTCTTAGCACAAGCACAGGACACATAAGGACTCTAAAAAACGTTATTGATGGAAAGGGAAAATGCTTATTTAGATGCTGAAGAATGGTTGTGGACGGATGACCTAAGATGTGATGCCAGTTTCGAGTGGAGACGTGTAGCTACATTGGTAGTATGGAACTTCTTTGGAAAGGAAATGCAATACAAATCATCAACACATTGACCTTGCATCAATACCTCCTTCGTTGTGACATCTATGACCTGAAAATGAATGGAGAAAAATTCAACTGAAACCTGATTAGTAGTGCATGGTTTTGATATTGAAAGTAAATTGTGTTTGAGTGTTGGAACACGTAAAATGTCGAGTAAGGATAAAGATTTAGTGTGAATAGTAAGTGTGGTTGTACTAGTGTTGGTAATCGGTAATTTTGTACTAGTGTTGTACTGGTATCAATGAGGTGAGAGTGATACTGAAAGAATGCAAATTAACAGCATATATTTTTCAATCCTTTACGTTTAAATGAATTCCAAGACATGTAAAAATGATAACCCACTTGTTATCTAAATCAGCTACTAAATATCTCACTAGGCTTAGTTAGGATATATTACCTGTTTTTTTGTTGTTTAGTCTTAATAAATAAATAGTTTTTCTTAAAAAAAGAAGAAGAGTTAATCAAAAGTACAAATGATGACCATAGCGAAACTAAATGACGTTCTCCACCCTTTTTCATATGCTTTGCTTCCTTTTTCTTTATTACAATCAAATCCTACACCACTAGGCATGCAAAAAAGAAACAACTTTTAAGTCATTAGTTGTTGGGTTAGGTTTTGCACTTTCAAATCTATAATGTGATGTAAGACTCATAAATGCACATAAATCCAACTTTGTCCTAAAATGAAAAAACAACAAGTAGTTAATAATAATATTTTAACAACAGGATCGAAAATTAAATTAAAAAATAAAAAATTTAAGATTTAAATAAAATTGATTAGAAATTGAATAAAATTAACAAATTAACAAATGATTAAATAAGACCTTCCTCACTCATTAAGAACTTTTAAATTTAATTGATTTATTTTAGTTTATAAAAATTAATTAATTTAAAAAATTAGTTGATTAATTAATAAATTAATTAAGAATTATTAAAATAAATGATATTAAAAAATTAAAATTAAACTAAAAAATTGATGGGATTAAGATTATTATCAATTCAAGTAGTTCTATTTTTTAATTATTAGTTAATAAGAAGTTGCCATCAAAAAAGCACCACACTTGACCTTTGGGCACCAAATACGATAAAAATGGATGGCGATTGCACTTTCGTATCACACCCACCACCGCCACCAAGAGCAAGCAAGACCGATAACTTCAATGTACACACCGCCCATTTATTTGTCAATTCATGATAAATGTGAAAGTGTAAAATGCGAACCCATATTCGATTTGAAAATTAATCACAATATCTCATTAATTTTATATAAAAATTTCGTGAAAAGAAAAAATTCTATCACAAATAAAAAATAAATATTTTTTGATTTAATTAACTTTATACAAAATTTATAATTGTCTTAAATTATTATTTAAATCAGAATTTAATTCATAAAATTTATAAATTTAAAAAATTAAATTTCTTTTAATTAATTAAATTATAAGAGAACATAAAGTTTGTGACCGTAAAATTTAGAGATTCAAGTTGCAGAAACAGTCTGTTTGTAAAAATACAAAAGTAAGGTTGCGTATATTATAACCCTCAACAGATTGTTGCAAAGCGGTAAGTTTTGTGCATTGGGTACGTTGAATTTGACTTTTAAAAAAAAAATGCAATTCATTATAAATCTTTTTAGTACATCAAAATTTTAAATTTTAAAAAATTTTAAATGGTTTGCTCAAATTTTATTTAATTTTTCTTCGGATAAAAATACAAAATTATCCATAAAAATAATTTGCAAAAATTGGTTATTTTTTTTAGTTTCCCACGAGTTGTCCTAGGAGGGTCTCAACTATAGAAAGACACATTTAAGTCATTCACTCCTAGACTAATTCCCGCTCGAGCTGAGAAGGTTCATTACAGGAGGCAAAGCTCTAACTTCAAATTTTAAACGACTGCCTATATAAAAATGATTTAAACCTGCGACTTCATTTAAACTAAAAAATTCCTTTTACAACTCGCCTTGAAATTAAAATTGGTTAATTTTTCTTGAAAGATTTGGTAAATTAGTGGTGAGGTGGGCCACATTGGTTTGTAATTAGCAGCCGAACGAAAGCCAACGGAAAGGGTGTAGTGATTAGTGAGTGGTCATGGCAGGTGTGCGGCAGGTGGGTCCACCGCCATTACATCGAAAGGCATAAAGCATAATATACGCTAATCATCTAAGAAAATCTGTACGTAACGTTATTCCTACTAAGAGAAGAGCAGCGATCACAATTTTTGACCATATATCTAAATTTAGTGTTTTTTTCAAAGGGTTAACTCATAAGTTGGATTCCGGTTTAGGCTTAGACTTAGACTAATTTAAAACTTAATTATTCTGAGTAAGATAATATTATTTTATTTAAAAGAATTGAGTCTTGTGTAAATTTGAGACTGAATAGTTCAGATCTAATTTTAATTAAAAAATAAATTATTATCTATTTTATTCTCTTTAAAATCGATATGAGTTATAATTTTTATTATAAAATTGAATTTTTAACCTTAAAAATTAACCTTAAAATTTTTAAAGTGATATATATATATATATATATATATCATATAATATTTATTTTTGATTATTTTATTCTCTTTAAAATAGATATGAGTTATAATTTTTTTATTATAATATTGTATTTTTAACCTTTAAAATTAAAAAATTAGGGTGATAAACATAAAATTTTTTATTGTTTAAATAATTTAATAATTATTGAAATCTTTTTATTTCTATTTTTCATAAAACCTCCTTTTAAAATTTTTGTTGTATACTAAATTTAACTTAAAATAATAACTTATTATAATTATTTTGAATTATCAATTTAGATTCAGGACAAATTTAATAGCTGACTTAAATTTCAAAATTAATAATATGTAATTAGCTTACTTCAAACATACATAATATTTATTTTCGATTATTTTATTCTCTTTAAAATCTATATGAGTTATCATTTTTATTATAAAATTGAATTTTTAACCTTTAAAATTAACTATAAAAATTTTAAAGTGATATATATATATATATATCATATCATATTTATTTTTGATTATTTTATTCTCTTTAAAATCGATATGAGTTATAATTTTTTATTATAAATTTGAATTTTTAACCTTTAAAATTAAAAAAATTAGGGTGATAAACACAAAAAATTTTATTGTTTAAATAATTTAATAATTACTGAAACTGTTTAATTCTATTTTTCATAAAACCCCTTTTTAATTTTTTTGTTATATACTAAATTTAACTCAAAATAATAATTTATTATAATTATTTTAAATTATTAATTTAGATTCAGGTCAAATTTAATAGCTGACTTAAATTTCAAAATTAATAATATGCAATTAGCTTACTTCATATATATATATATATATATAATATTTATTTTCAATTATTTTATTCTCTTTAAAATCGATATGAGTTATAATTTTTATTATAAAATTGAATTTTTAACCTTTAAAATTATCCACACAAATTTTAAAGTGATATATATCATATAATATTTATTTTTGATTATTTTATTCTCTTTAAAATAGATACGAGTTATAATTTTTTTATTATAATATTGAATTTTTAACCTTTAAAACTAAAAAATTAGGGTGATAAACATCAAAGTTTGTATTGTTTAAATAATTTAATAATTATTGAAAACTTTTTATTTCTATTTTTCATAAAACCTCTTTTTAAATATTTTTTGTTATATACTAAATTTAACTCAAAATAATCATTTATTATAACTATTTTAAATTATTAATTTAGATTTAGGTCAAATTTAATAGATGATTTAAATCTCAAAATTAATAATATGTAATTAGCTTACTTCATATCACTTGTATTTTATCTTTTTTCTTCATAAAAATAATTAAAATATTTTTTTTAATTATTTAAAAATTAAGTTACTTAAACTACTCTAAAGAAATCTCACATTATTTTAAAATTGAATACTTATTTCACTAATTGGACCACCTTGGAGGCATGCACGTGTCTTTGAACTTTTGACTTGTAATACAATATAGGTGCATGTACTGACTAGTTCTTATCTTTCTTGGTTTATTAACAAAACATGAGGAGTGGTTGACATGAACAAGTGTGTTTTCCGTGAATCAAGATCCATCTAATTTGGGAAAAGAGACTCCATCAAAGAGATGCTTTTTCTTTCACATTTTTGTCTAATCTTATCTCCACTTCATAGTTGTTTGATACGTGGATACAATAAAAATCAATGGAGCATTGATCGGATGGGTTCGGATACCGGTGGTTTAACCTAAAAAAAAAATTCAATTTAGTCGTAAAAATTTTGAATCGTTTAATCTTATAGTTCGGTTTTTAACTTTTATGTTCGATTTACTTTAATAATTATTGTTGTTAAAAATCGATTGATTTAATTAATTAGTCAATTTTTATAAATTAAAATTATTTAATAATATATATTTTTAATTAAGCTTCAAATTTTTGATAAATAAGAACGATATCTTTCAATCATATTTTAAATTATTTAATTTTATTTAATCTTTAGTCGATTTTTTGATAATCTAATTCTAGTAGAACCTTTTAAACATTAAATCTCTTGTCTTTCGGTTTAATTTCTAGTACGAATTTTTAAATATTGGATACGAAACATGATTATAAAGTTTAACCGGTTAAATCAGTTTAACTGCAAAAATTTTAAATCGTTAAAATTTTCATTTCAGTTTTTAACTTTTTAGTTCGATTTATTTTAATAACTCTTGTTGTTAAAAGCTGAGTAATTAATTGATCGATCAATTTTTGTAAAATAATAAGTTCTTATATATCAAAGATAAATTAGTTAATTTTTTAGATAAATAAGAACAATATCTTTCAAACATATTTCACATTATTTAATCCTTAGCCAATTTTATGAGAGTCTAATTCCAGTGAAACTTTTTAAATCTTATACCTCTTGTCTAATAGTTTAATATTCTGTTTTGAAAACATCGGATACAAAACATGTGTTTTAGAAGTTTCGAGCATCCTGTTTTCGTTAGGGTGTTCTAACCCTGTTTTACTTAAGTAGGTCTACATATTTATGTGGGCCCATAAAAATATATGGATGAGATTTAATAGAACAAGGTTGGAACTGGTTAACTAAGACAGAGGATCTGATCCCGTTTTTAGAGATAAATTTGTTATAGTATTCATAGGTATTATAAATTTTATAATCTTATTACTTATCCATAATCTAGGGATTATAATTTTAATATAATATTAAATTTCAAACTATTTTTACTAGAATTATGATTCTTACAACATAATGTCTTATTTTAAAAAAATAAAAAACATAATAATTATTGGTAGCTTTTTATTAATTCACATATCACAATAATTAAAGATTAATTTAAAATTCAATTATATAATAAACCTTTTGAAGGTAACGTTTTTTTAATATATAATATTTTATTTAGATTTTAATTATGGAAATAGAGTAAATTATCGAACATTTTGAAATAAAGTCATAAATTATTAAGATCATTATGACTTTTTTTTGGAGTTTTATTTAACAAAATAACGATATTTTATTATTTCTGTTAGAAAATTGGAATTTAAAGGCTTGATAATGATATTTCGTTACTATTTTATTTTGTATGTTAAAGAGATAATTTGTAATTTAGTATACTTATATTTTGATTTTTTTTACTCCTTATCTTCCTTTAATTTAGTACTAAAATCCTAAATATACTCTATCCGTATTACTGAATCTCCCCGGATTACATATTTCAGTAGAACTCTCACGAGATGTTGTTATTTTCTGTATCAAAATATTGTTTTTGATTTTTTAATATATGAAAAACATTTATCTGATATAAATATTAAATACATCTCTTTATAAGAAAATGGTCCAATTTAAATTAGTATTTGTTAAATGATGAGATAATATATATATTTTTGAAAAATATGATGAGAAATTAACAATATACTAAATTTATAATTACATAATATTTTAAAATTTAAATTTAATTAGATTTCATGTCTAATTTTTATCACATGTTAAACTCTTTATGTTAAAAATTAGTTTGATTTTTAATTTTTTTTGTTCGATTTACTTTAATAACTTTTGTTGTTAAAAACTGATTAGTTTACTAATTATCTGATAAATTTTATAAATTAAAAAAATATTATGAATCAAAATAAATAAATAAAATTATATTTAAAAATCTTTTAATCATATTTCAAATTCGATTTTACGATGATAATCTTTTAAACCTTAAACCTCCTGTAATAACAATATTATTATATTATTAATAAATGATCTCAATACAAAACAAAAATAAAAATACGTGCGGTTTAGCATCTTAAATTTAATTTTATATCTTAATTATGATTAAAATAATGCATTATATGAAATAAACACACTAAAAATATGTCAAAATATTATTTTTATTATATAATAAATTTGAAATATTAAATAAATTAAAATTTCTTTAATATCATTTGTTTATTAAAATGAAACCAAAATTATTTTATATACAGTTTTTTATAAAATTTAAAAATAAAATTTTATTTTAAAAATCAGAATCTAATAAAATTTTATTTAATATGTTTTGTTTATTAAATAACATTTTAATTACTTTTTTTTTCCCCAAAAAAGAAATCCTATTCTTGGGGCTTTCCATATGGCTTAAATCTGACAAAATCTCGTCTGTTCTGATAAAGTCTTTGCTTTCCTTTCCCTCTTATCTCTTAAAAAACTGACTAATTCGTTCTTTTCTTAGCTAATTTTTTGTTGGTATTTAATTATTTGTTAGTATTCAATTCAATACCAAACAAACGCCTCTGATCCCTCTGACCCGATAGTTTAGTCACAAAATCTGCATGTGTACGTCGTCCCACACACAACATATCTCTATATTTAATGCTCGTAATCAATAAAAATGGCTTCTTTTTATGGGGAGACCCTTATTGGGAAAGTGAAATCTATATCAGTACAAACAGAACCAGCATCCTATGCAGAGAGAGAGGTGGGAGAGGGAGCCTTTTTTGTTTCAGTTACTTTAATCCCATTCCTCACCATTATTGTCTGATAAAAGGTTCACCAGGTGCATGAACAGAGGAAGAAAGGGAGTGGGTTCTTTTCTGATTTGAGAAAAGAAGAAGCTGTTTTGATAAGCTGTTGAAGAAGAGAAGAGTAATCCAACAAAAGGGTCTGCTTTAGCTTTTGGTTTTGGTGGGTTCTTTTTTGATTTGGAGAAGAGAAAGAAAGCTGTTTGATTTGGTGTTGAAGAAGAGAAGAGTAATCCGAGAAAAGTGTCTGTTTCTGATTTGGTTCTGTTTAGTTGGGAAGGTTTTGTGAATTGGTTTTCAGTTGTGATTTTTGTTTCAGTTACTTCAATCCCATTCCTCGCCATTATTGTCTGTTAAAAGTTCACCAGTTGTATGAACAGAGGAAGAAAGGAAGTGGGTTCCTTTACGATTTGAGAAGACAAGTAGGTGTTTTGATTAGGTTTTGAAGAAGAGAAGAGTAATCCAACAAAAGGGTCTGCTTTTGATTTTGGTTTTGGTTTGTTGGGGAGGTTGTGAAATTTGGTTTTGAGTTGTGAATTTGTCTGTTTGGTTGAAAGGAATATGGCAATTCAAGCACAGTTTCCTTCTTTTGGGTCACAGGATTGGATAGAGAATTGTTGTGGAGGATTGAACAACTTCTATTTCAATGTTCAACAACAACAGAAACATCAACTGCAGCAATCTCAGGTTCAGCAACAATGTAACATACAACAACAGTTGCAGAACCAGCAGTTTCAGAAGGATCAAACTCTTCTCCTTGATAACAATATTGTTCCTTCTTTTACTTTCAGAGCCAATCCCATTCCTACCAACAACAATTCCCTTCCATCGATCTCCTTTTCTCAAAGCATGACTGCTCTTGATCAGAAGCAAAGACAAGAGATTGATCATTACATCAGATTACAGGTTAGTAACTTGCCTCCAATTCTTCATTACCTGGGTTAGATTCTTATGCCATTATTAGTCTTTTTATTTGGTTATTTATTGTTTTCTCAGGATGAAAGACTCAGATTGTTGTTGGAAGACCAAAGAAAGCGACAGGTTGCATTGTTGTGCAAGAGTCTTGAACAAAAGGTACTGCCTTTCATCAAACTAAGGGATGAGCAGATAGTACAAGCCACCAAAAGAAAAATGGAGCTTGAAGATCGGTTGCAGAGACTAGAGATGGACAATATGGCATGGCAAAGAGCAGCGCAAGAAAACGAAGCCATGATTGTGTCTCTAAACAACACAATTGAGCAGCTAAAGGAAAACGCAGTGGATGATGCAGAGTCCTGCTGTGACATGGACAATAATAACAGGGTAGTAGACCAAACAGGGCAAAACAGAGGGTTAGTTTCTGATGATTATTACATTGGAGGAGAACAGGGGAGAGCAGAACAGATAATGATGTTGTGCAAAGTCTGCAACTCTAGAAATTCGTGTATTTTGTTCCTTCCTTGTAGGCACCTTTGTTCATGTAAAGCTTGTGATGCCTGTCTTGTTTCTTGTCCAGTGTGTCAAACGGTAAAGAAGGCTAGCATTGAGGCTTTAATGGTTTGAATTTTCCTAGGCAAAAGGCAAAAATTTCCCTGAGAAAGTGACAGGGAATAGAAAAGGGTAGTTATGACTTATGACAAAGCTCTGTATTTGTTCTATTTTGTTTCTATCTTTGTTTTAGAGCTTACATTTTAACTTTGTATGCTTAATAGCTATGAACACAAGAATTACAGGACAAGTGAAAGAGCACGCAGAGCATCTTTTCCTTTTCATAGATTTCTTATTTCTTCTGTCTGTTCACACACAGAACAAGACATTTCCCAATTGATTAGATTAGATTAGATGTTTAGACTCAATAAAACTTGTCCATGTCCATGTCTATGTCCGTAAAAGTAAAGGTGATTGTATTCTTTTCAGACTACTAGTGATAAACGTGGAAGATTATTGGATTTTGTGCTAAGTGACAATTTTTACTTTTCAAAAGGAAAATGATAAAAAGCAACTCCTGCCAACCCAAGTTCTTTTGGAAGAAAACAGAGCTGAACAGATCAGAAACAGAGTCTCCTGTCCCAACTAAATATGATAGAGATATGCACAACAACTCCACCATATCCTGCTTCTTCAACACCATAGCATCCAAAATCCTATCTTTGGCTCATTAAATTCCAACTCCTCTCATTGCTTGCATGACCCAAAAAGCAGCAATTAGAAGAGCTTTTCTCACTTTATTCAATTTTTTGAAAATTGAATCAATTCAAATTTGAATTAAGTTCGAGTTTAAAGTCGATTCAGACCAGATATCAACACAATATTACTAGAATAAAAGATTAAGTTAAATTAATTTAAATTTAGATTCGTAAAAAATAAAAATTGAACAAGATATGTTATTTTTGTAAATACTAATTAAATTCGAACTATTTTATTTTTATCACTTTTACTGAAATTAAATAATTTTTAAATTAAATTAAATCAAATTATGAGTGACCATTTGTTATTTCTATAAAATTTTGAATAAAATTTTAATTAAAATATGTCAAAATTTTATTTATATTCAATAATTTACCGTTAGTCTATTATTTTTTAAAATTTTGGTGAAATATCAACTTGCTTTTTTTAATTTAGAATTAATTAATTATACGACATCGAGGTGGGTGGGTAAGGGCATTTTAGTAAATCTATATCCGAGGGACAGAAGGAGAAGATCTCACCTCGTACAATGGGCCCTCCCGATTTCCTCGCCTGTACGGTTTCCATCTCTTTCAGACACGTTGTCGTGTTGGTGGGCCCGACCCTTTTTGCCCTTTTTAAAATTAATTATTAATTAATAAACAATAATAATATTACTGGCGTGGAAGCTGACCGTTCAAATAGACACGTCAGCACCAGATTCCCGGGCTTTTTAACGGTGATATTAAAGGCAGAAAACAATTACAAAAAAAGTGACGTTTCGCGTTCAGATACTGCCGTTTCGTTTCGACCTTTTTATTCCTTTATGGACGGTAAGTCGGTAACGGCTCTTAGTGCTTATCCTTTTTTAGACTATATATATACATGTATAAATTAACGGCTCTTTTGTGGATAAGCACTAAATAAAAATTTTTAAATTTAAAGAGGTAATTGAAGAAATCAAATAAGAGATTAATGTTACAAGAAATTAAAAAAAATTTGAATAATCTTTTTTTTTATTCGAGAAAACCTCGTAGGCAGGCCAAACAGGCACAACTCTTTAAGAATCCAATTGACGCACTACCCCATAGGCGGACCAAGCGAGCACACCGCATCATCGAAGGCCTAATTCTCCATCTACAGGTAAAACCACAGCTGCTCCAGGTTCTTACAAGAGGGACTAGCATGGAATCGAACCTAGGACCTAACAAAAGTTAAGCTCCGCTCTCAATCATCGAGCCACACCTCTTGAGAAATTTCTCAAAGTAATCATTTATTAATATCTGGTCATTATTATAATAAAAATTTTGAAATTAGTCAAAGTAATCATATAAAATTTGTCAGTTAAATAATAATAAGTCAATTAATTAATAAAATAATCTTAAGAAATTTTAATACTATATTGTAAATAATAAATATAAATTTTGAATTAAGTTTTTTGCAATATATTTTCTTTCACCAATTTATAGTTTGTGAAAGTGTTACCATAAGAAATTAACTAGTAATTATTATTTAGCAACGTTTTCAAAATTGATACCAAAAATTAAATTACTACGATACGAGGTCTAAGGTTTAAAAGATTTAATTGGTATTAGACCGTCATAAAATTAGTTACAAATTGAATAAAATTGAAAATTTTGAAAAATAATTGTAAAAAATTGTATTTATTTATTGAAAATTTTAAAATATAATTAAAAACTGTTAAATAAAATTAATTGATTTATTTTAGTTTTAAAAATTAATTAGTTTTAAAAAATTGGTCGATTAATTAACAGATTTATTGATTTTTAACAACAAAAACTAATAAACTAAATCAAACTGAAAAAATAAAAATTAAATTGAAAAAGTGATTCGTTTAAGGTTTTTACTGTTAAATCGATCGAACTAATTTAATTTTTAAAACATTGTTATTTAGTATTTGCCAATTATTGCTCGGAGGTTTTTAGTAATTATTTTATTAAATTTATTATAATAGTGATAATATAAGGGTGAAAATTGTTTTATAGACATGCTTGAATAGTATAAATTATCTTATTTTTCTTAAAGGGGTCCTCTTAAGATTGAGAACATAAAGATGTTATTACTCTTCTACTCATAAAGTGAACATCTTTGATCTCTACTGTTTTTTTTTTTTTTTTGCAATAATTCCAATCAAAGGGATCATTTTTATTCCTAATAGCAAGTATTTGTAGTTCTTTGATTAGCTTTATACTAATGGAAGCTCAAAAGATTCCATCTTGCACATAAAGGCAATGATTTTACTGTTCATTGGCACATGCATCGACTTGTAACGATGTGTTATTTACAATGTCCAACTTGTGTCCTCATCGTCGTAAACTTGAAGGAATCAGATGAATTGGTAATGGAATAAGAAAAGTTAATACAGAAAGCAGAAACTTCTACTGAAGAAAAGGAATCGAGGGAAAAGAACAAGAAAAAAAAGCAGAAAGGTGGGTTCTTTACTAAGGTTTCTCTGCTCTCTTTCCCTCTACCTAACGAATCATTTCATTTCTTATCTGTGTTTTCTCTGTAAAGTCCAAAACTTTGCAACATTTTGTGGTCTGTGTAATGCTGTGTGGGGTGTTGGAAAAGTGCAGGGTACATACGAATTCTCACCAACTGCTTTGCTTTTGCGATTTGTTTTTCCAATAAACAGCTTTTTTGCCTTCTTTATTTTCTCAGGTAACATCATAAACATCTTTAAGCTTTACTTTGTTCTTGATCTTTATCCAGTGTTGTATTTGATAGTCTTGTGTGGTTGTTGGAGTTGCAGTTTTGTTTGTGATGGAATTGATGGCTGGTGTGCTCGCAAATTCAATCAAGGCATTATAGTTTCTAAAAGTTCATATTAAGTCTTCATTTGTATGCCTCTTCTGCTTGACAAACCCTTATTCAAAATAATATCACTTATTATGAGTTCATCCAGCAGAATACATATTCATATCTTCACTTACTGCAAGCCATTAGGATGATAATAGGTTGCTATGTCCAGTTCTAGATGACTTAGGATAATGACCATTGCCCAAACTTCAGACTGTTATGTATTTTCAGCAGAAACTTTGAAGCTACTTATGCATAAACACCTGCCGCTGAGCATCTAATGGTTTCCTCTATTGGTCAGTTTCCACCTTAGGAGCTGTCTTAGACATGGTAACAGACAGGTAATTGGTTCATTCTCTTGAATCATATGCCCTCCTTCGATATTTTTTCTTGGCTTTGTGAAATTTGTGTTATCAGTCTTATGGTAGTTGGTTATGTGATTCAATATCTTTTCTTGGTTTCAGGATTAGCACTGCTTGTCTCTTAGTAATCCTTTCTCAAGAATACAGGCAAGTCGTTCCTCATTTATTTCATACTCACTTTCAGTGGCAGCTAGCTCCATGCATATCTTACTTCTTTGGTTGGATCTCCCAACAGGCCTAGCTTGGTTTTTGTGTCACTGCTTGCCCTAGATATTGCTAGCCACTGGCTGCAGATGTACAGGTAAATAGTTTCCTTTTTAGGGTGAGATGAATGATGTCGAGATGGTTAAACCTGCAAGTGTTTATGATATTCGAATTTGTTTCTGTTCTTATTTGGAAAAAGGTAGTCCTTTTCCCGGGATTAGATTATTACAGTCAAATGCAGATTTTTCACCCCTGAAGTGGAGGTATCTGCTAGATCTCTAAGTGTTCAACTGCAGTTCTTTCTTATTAGGCAAAGGTAGCCACAAAGATGTGAAAGAGAGCACTAATTGGCTTTTCAAGGCCTATTATGGAAATAGGATGTTTATGGCTTTTTGTTGTCTGGCTTGTGAGGTAACTGATACTTGTCTCCACTATCTTATGTATGATTACTTTATCCTGTTTGCTCCTTTCTTATATGTGATCATCTAAATTCTGCAGGTTCTGTATATAACCTTATTTCTTCTTGCAGAAAACAAAACTGAAAATCTGGTAGATGTAAGGCCTTGTTTTATGTTGTTTCCTTTCCTATACCACTTAGAGAGGAACTTCCTCTCAATTCTCTCACAATACCAACTCTACCCTTTATTCAGGTTGTAATGACTTCTACTAGAGGGGAATCACCATACTCTATCCTAATCGGCTTAAGTTTACTCGGCTGGATGATCAAGCAAGTTGTAAATGTTATACAGGTATAAACAATTGCCCGTCATCCATTTTCATGGAAACTTGCAATTAAGAAACTTGCATATGTTGATAATTTAGGTTCTGAAGTTTGGTCTTTGGACAGTCACCTGTGGAACATTGTGTATTTCCTTTGTTCTACAAGAAAAAATGGAAATTCAAGTCGGATTAAGATTTGGGGGCACTTTTCATTTTAGACTTTGAGCAATATGTGAGTGCTGGTATCGCTTGCAGATTAACAATAACAGGCATGAAAATAGTAGATGAGATACTACCGGTCAAAACCATCTATCCTGCAGTTGCATTCAGTTGTTCCTAACAGAAGTTTTAGAATTACAGAGTAGATATTTAGATAAAGGATTGCTTCTCATTTCATTTCAAACTGGATCACTCCTTTTGGTGATTTCAGCTCAAGACAGCAGCTGATGCTTGTGTTCTTCATGATATCTACAAGGAGTGACCTTGTTGCATCCTTGTCCTCAAGAGACTGCACTGTGATCTTCTAACTTTGTTTGTTGAAAAGTTACAGAGAGAAGGATCAAATCTTTCATTTATGTTGCAGAAAGGTTGTTCTTGACTGGAATTCTTTGTTTTCCTAGTCCCACTTAATTGTGTATAAACATGTGATGATGCTGTGGTTGTGGTATATCATGGCTTATTTGTTGACCTTTTGTTTGGATTTCTCCCTTAATTTTTTCAGTTGCAACCAATTCAATTCTCATGTTTTGCTTTTAGGGATGTTCCAATCCGATCTTTCTTTAGACCTGACCATAGTTTGAAGTCCGACCAGAGGCTAAAAGATGTTTTGCCTATAACAATATGAACCGGTTTAGGTCATTTGGACCGAGCTAAACCCAGTCAACTCATGCTTGGTCTACTGACTTCGAATCAAGCTGAACCGAGCTAAAGTTACCATCTCTACTAGTCCTTTTAATTCTTTTAAAGGATAACAAGCAACAAGCAACTCAAAAGTGGCAAATGATCAGAGATGGTGTTTTCCTTCATTTCCAAACTTCATCACAATAGTTTTCATGCACAAAGTCAATCCATTTACTGCCACCATCAGTGAGCATTCATATACTGGCTCTTTAATCAAATAGCACAAGGAGTTGATAAGAGTGGAATGTATATCAGATAACAAACTTGGATTTGTAACAAGCAGATCACAAACTCTCTGCTTAGAGAATGTTTGTAAATCAAAGACATTAACATTACAACCCTCATTAAGATTGGATGCTGAGATTCTTTTTTCTTCAAATAGATTTAATATACCTTTCTAAAAATCTCTTCCTAATTGCAATGCTGGCAAAGATGAAGATACTCGTTCAGAAGTGTCAATACAAGCTGAATCCCAAAAATTGGCTAATGATAATAGCGAGGCCAAGAGCAATTGCTACAATGGAAGATGCCCAAGTGAGTTTCTCTGTTATTCTAGGTACACGATCCTTCAATGCCTCACTACATGAGCCTATGAACACTGTATAGCTCCCCATTGCAACAACAGTACCAAGTAGGAACATGATGAGAAATGCAGCACCAGCCAATCGTGAAGGCAATGCAAGTGCCGGCAGAACCATCATTAATGCATCTGGTTGCAATCCATGAACAATACCAGTAGCAAAAGTAGCAAAACCAACTTTCTTCTTCCCTACTGTTGGACTTCCCAGAGCCTCATAGACACCGACATTGCAATCACCATTTTCCAGAGCAACACATGGAGTTGGAACTTCTGAAGCTTCCCTAATTCCCATAGCACCAATTACAAGTAAAGTAATACCAACTACTCTAGTACCCCAAGTTCTGATAACTTCGATGTGAAGACGATCCTTTAACAACAAAAATAGTAAACCAAATATGACCTGACCAGCATCATGACCACAGCCCCATAGGGCTCCGACAGCTGCACTTTCCAATCGGGAACGACCAATTGAAAGAGGAGCCAGAGCAGCAAGGTGATCAGGCCCTGAAAGAGTGTGTAAGCAACCGGCAAAGAAACCGGTCCAAGCACTACTTAGTAATTCAGTCCTCATTAGCTTTGTCCCCACAACAGCAGCAGCGGTATGGCCACCAGTCTTGGCAGCTGATTGAAAGGTCGCACATGCTGGGGATGCAAAAAATGGTTGGATCAAGAACATTACAAGAGCAGAAACTAGTACAAAAGCTCCAACAGTTCTTGCCTGCTGCAATTTTTGAGAGAAAAAACACATCAGTTTTTCAAAATTAAAGAATCAATGTTAAATGAGTAGGATAAAGGAAGGGACCAGGAGTTCTAAAGAAGCGAGAAATATAACACTCTAAGCTCTCCAAATGTTTGGACATTTTTTGAGTATATCCATAAGCCTGTACATTTTTTGAGTATATCATGCTACCCCCATCTCAAACAGAAAATTCTCAATTTTGCTTTAAACCTGGCCTAAAAAGTCCAAATTCCATGAACTAGTTCACTTCCATTGAGATAAATTGCATTGGTGTTGGATGCCAAAAGTTGTGGGTGGTTAGGCCTTTAATTATACAAACTTGAAACAAAAAGGCAAGTCATGACTCATTAAAGAAAAAATACGTTTCAATACTTCCCTTTCAAGGCAATAATATCACCAGGCCTTTGAACCATTTTTTGCTGAAATCATGGAATCTTAGCTTTCATGAAGCAATTAGCCTCGAATTTGTCCAAAATCAGATGTATCTTGTAACCAGGAAAATTTTAGATGGTAGATCTCCTTCTTGCCCTCTCTCCCCAATCAACATTTTTGCAGCAATAGACAATCCACATACAAGATCATATGTACGGCAACTTGGAGAGCTGAGAATCTAAATTTGACCCTTAACTAAATTCTAACTATCTAATCTTGCAATTAAGTACATGATGCCATCATTGCGATTATCACTGACTAGCTGTACCCACTTGTTCAGCAGCCTAATAGTGCAACAAAAGTTATACCTTTTGGCTGCTTTCCAAAGATTCCCCAACAGGCTCCATAAGATCTTCCAAAGTCCTTATTCCTTATAGTTAACATATGGAAATTAACAAGAATCCATGGAGTAATCTTTTACCTCATGCTTAGACTCTTAGAAACATCTTTCTAAATTTAACTTTTACATGTTAAAAATATAATTTGAACTTTACAATTTCTAGAGTTCTCTTGAAAATATCTTTTTATTATAGAATTACAATGTATGGTTGGGATTTATTTCTAGAATAATCTTGTGAATAGATAATGCCTAGAAGACTAGATTTTCTAAAGAGAATTTAATAAGTTAGTAGGTTAGAAAGTTGTTGGCCATTTAAGTAGCAGTTCTAGAGTAATCCTAAGCTCCCTATAAATACTTCTTGTACGAAGCATTTTAAGCAAGCCAAAAATTTGAGTGACACATTTTCCTCTCTAATTCACTCTTCCACCTTCTAATAAAGTGGTATTAGAGCCAGGTTAGTTTAGAAAAAATTTAGTGTGTTTGAAAACAAAAATAGTGAGGGTAAGTTGTGAGAAAAAGAGTGAGAAATGACCAATTTTGATATAGTTTCATTTCAATATTCTCGTCTTACAAAGGATAACTATGAGAATTGGTGTCCTAAAATGAAAACCTTGCTAGGCTCAATTGATGCATAGGCGATAGTAGAGAAGGGGTATGAGAAGCCACAAGATGAAGGAGCTTTGTCTGTAACAAGCCTCAACATCATCCACCAATGTTTGGATGATTCAATATTTGCAAAGGTGGCTGATGCAACTATCTCAAAAGAAGCTTGGGAAATCTTGCAAAAGTCTTTCCAAGGAGTAGAGAAGGTAAGGCTTCAATCTCTAAGAATTAATTTTGAAGCAATGAAGATGAAGGAATCTAAATCAATTTCGGATTATTGCTCAAGACTCCAAATTTCAACTATGTGGTGTGCTTTATTGAAGAATTGAAAATTTTGGAGGAGATGACTATTGAGCAACTAAAGGGATCCTTGCAAGACCATGAAGATAAGATTAATAGAAGACGAGGAGAGGCATTGGAGCAAGCTCTCAAAGCCAAGGCCTATTTCAAGAAAGATAGAGTAGATCGTATGAGGTCGTGGACAAGGTCATGGACGTGGCCAAGGTGAAAGAGGAAGAGGTAGCCAAGACAATTTCAATAATAAGGCAAGAGATTTTCAATCAAGTAGAGGTCGTGGAAGTACACTTTGTTGGAAGGTGAAGGAGTGAATTCGATAGGAGAATGTGTTACTCAAATATTTGGCTTGCTTAAAATGCTTAATACAAAAGGTATTTAGAAAAAGCTTAGGATTACTCTAAAACTACTACTTAAATGCCCAATAACTTTCTACCCTACTAACTTATTAAATGCTCTCAAGAAAAATCTAGTGCTCTGAGCATTATCTATTCACAAGACTATTCTAGAAATAAATCCTAGCCATATATTGCAATTCTAGAATAAAAAGATATTTTTCAAGAGAACTTTAAAAACTCTAGAGTTCAAATTATATTTTTAACACTTTCCCTTAATTTGAACTTTTCCTCTTCATCCCAATTCTTGATCTTAGTCTTTCAAAGTCTTCGAACTTAAGTGCCTTTATGAAAATATCCCCAACTTGATCTTGTGTCTTCATCACGTACTTGAGCGTCATTTCCTTTCTTACAATGCACTCCCTAATGAAATGATATCTTGTGTTTATATGCTTACTTCAATCATGGTACACCGAATTCTTGGCAAGTGCTTGGGCATACTTGTTGTCAATATAAATTTCCATTGCTTCTTCTTGAATTTTGTGAAGTTCATAGAATTCTACATCCTTTAAAGGCCCCTAGATTATCACAACAAAATGGCGTCACGAAGAGGAAGAATGGAACAATTCTCAACATGGCTTGAAGCATGTTGAAGGCTAAGAATATGTCTAAGGGGTTTTGGGCTGAAACTGTCTCTTGTGTAATTTACATATCTAATCGCTCACCAACATCAAGCATTAAGGATCGTACGCCACTAAAAGCATGGAATGGACACAAGCTTAGCGTGAATCACTTAAGAGTGTTTGGGTGCATTGTTTACAAGCACATCCCGCAATAAGAGAGAAGCAAGCTTGATGATAGAAGTGTCAAACATGTCTTTGTTGGGTATGACACAAACTCAAAAGGCTATAAATTGTACAACCCAAGCAATGACAAGTTAATAGTGAGTCGCAATGTAGAATTTGACGAAGATGGAGCATGGAAATGGAAAAGAAAAGAAGAAAGCAACTATGACTTCATTCCATACTTTGAGGAAGAAGAAGCCATGGCACCAACACGAGATGTAACTCCGCCTCATTCACCCACTCCCAATAATCAAGGTGAAAGTTCAAATGAAGGACCAAGAAGAATGATAAGTCTTGATGATCTTTATGATGAAACCAAAGAAGTAACTCTTGATTTGTATTGCCTCTTTGCCAACGATGAGTCATTAAGCTTTGAAGAAGCCACGAAAAATAAAAGATGGAAACAAGCTATGGATAAGGAAATCAAGTCAATTGAGAAGAACGATACTTAAGAACTAACAAATCTTCCCAAGGGTCATAAAGCCATAGGAGTCAAATGGGTTCACAAGCTGAGGAAAAATGCAAAAGGAGATGTGGAAGGATACAAAGCAAGGCTCGTTGCAAAAGGCTATAGGCAAATGTATGGCATAGAGAAGAGGTGTTTACCCCGGTTGCTCACGTGGAGACTATTCGACTGCTTATCTCAATGAAAGCTCAAATGAAATCGAGAATCTATCAATTATATGTGAAGTTTGCATTCCTAAACGGTTATCTTGAAGAAAAAGTGTACATTAAACAACCACTTGAATATGTGGTCAAAGGGCATGAAGACCAAGTCTTGAAGTTGAAGAAGGCAATATATGGATTAAAGTAAGCAACAAGGGCATGGAATAGTCGCATTGACAAGTACTTTCAAGAACATGGATTTGTTCGTTGCCTTAATGAATATACTCTCTATGTGAAAGACTATGATAATGGAAATATATTGCTAGTTTTCCTTTATGTGGACGATCTCATCTTTACAGACAACAATCCAAGATTGCTTGAAGAGTTCAAGAAGGAGATGTCTCATGAGTTCGAGAAGACCGACATAGGACTCATGTCCTACCATTTGGGCCTAGAAGTGAAGCAAATACAGGAAGGGATTTTTATCTCTCAAGAAGGATATGCGAAAGAAGTATTGAAAAAGTTCAAGATGCTTGATTACAACCTGTGAACATGCTCATGGAGTATGGGACGAAACTATCAAAGTTTGAAGGAGAAAAGGAATATCCCACTTTATTCAAAAGCCTTGTGAGAAGTTTGAGGTACTTGATATGCATGAGGCTCAATATTGTTTATGCAATTGGAGTAGTGAGCCGTTTCATGGAAGTTCATACAACTCACATGAAGGCAGCAAAAAGAATACTCCGTACTTGAAAGGTATGTTGGAGTATGATTATTTTATACTTCCTCCAATAATTTCAAGCTTATAGGATATTGTGATAGCGACTTTATTGGAGATATTAATGACAGAAAAAGTACTATCATATTACATTTTACATGGGTAATTGTGCAATTTCATGGAGTTCAAAAAAGCAACCATGTGTTACGCTACATGTGAATCTGAGTATGTGGCAACCTCTTCTACTTGTCATGTCATTTGGCTAAGGCGATTATTAAAGGAACTTCACTTGATTCTAGAAGAAGCAACAAAGATTTACATTGACAACAAGTTCACCCAAATACTTGCCAAGAATCTACTATACCATAATCAAAGTAAGCATATCGACAAAATATCAATTCAATATGGAGTGCATTGCAAGGAAGGAAGTGAAGTTCTAGTACATGAAGACACAAGATCAAGTTGTGGATATTTTCACAAAGGCGCTCAAGTTCAAAGACTTTCAAAAACTAAGATCAAGACTTGGGATGAACAGAAAATTTCAAATTAAGGGAGAGTTTTAAAAATATAATTTGAACTTTAGAGTTTCTACTGGAAAAACATCTTTTTTATTCTAGAATTACAACGTATAGCTAGAATTTATTTCTAGAATAGTGTTGTAAATATATAATATCTAGAGCACTAGATTTTTCTAGAGAACATTTAATAAGTTAGTAGGGTAGAAAGTTGTTGGCACTTAAGTAGTAATTCTAGAGTAATCCTAAGCTCCCTATAAATACCTCTTGTACCAAGCATTTTAAGCAAGCAAAAAATTTGAGTGACACATTCTCCTCTCTAATTCACTCTTCCACCTTCCAACATTACATGTCAAAATTCATTGAGAGCTTGCCTCCCTGTTTTGTTAAGGGCGACGTGCTTGCTGAATTCCCTATCAAACAAGCATCCAACAAGTCAAAGACATTGTTTTCTCTCCTGATATCGTAATGTTTAACACCATGAAACCGCCATAATTCATTAATATTATCCAATAATATTTAAACACCCGTCACCGAAATATAATATAGAAACTTGAACATCAGAAGATTAGAACTTTAACCTAACGATGAATACCTTTTGCTGCGTCGAGGCTTCACTAGCAATCTGTTCGACAAGTTCACATCTTGGCATCGACCCAGTTGATGTCTCAGCCCGCACATGCAATAAATCTGGCAATTTACCGGAAAGACTAGATAGGTTGTTATGTTTGCAAGAGACCGAGTTGACTCGCGTGAGTTCAGGTCGAGTTAGAGGCGTAAATCCAAATTTCGGCAAGTCAAATCGGGCAAGTCGAGGTGGTGTGATGGTGGGCTTAAGGTGGATTTGCATGGAGGTTGGAGAATAATTATATAAAAGCCTCTCCATTGGCTTTATCCGAGAGGTTTTAGAGGTCAAGATTCTGCAGAGAAAGGAAAGAGGAAGGGAGAAAGGTGTGGGGTTGGAGAAGATAAAGTTTTGGGTGTAGATTGAAATTTTATTATCATAACCTAACCCAAGCATGAAATGGGCACTTCCCAAGACAAAAATATATTTTGAATTGGTATAATACATTTGTAAATTATGTCAAATGGTTATTTTGTAATAGACAAGCTTTATACGACAAACTTAATAAAGAGAGTGTAAGTAGAAGATTCGAACACATAACTTTTTGACCTCGTGTTTTCCTACTCTACCAACTTGACCACTCCGTAACAAATATTTTACTAAAATGCAATTTCAAAGAAATTTAATAGTATTTAACTTGGCTGAGAAGTTGTATAAACAAATAAATAAAATAAAATAAGTATTATACTAACTAATATTTTTCAAATTTAATATATTAAATTTGAGTCAGACTAAAACGTTCAAATATTAGAATTACATTAGTCTAATGAATATGGAAAAAATCAAATTTGAATGAAATTAGTTGGAGGCCCTTTTTAAAAAATATAAGTTTAGGCATAAAAAATATATTTTTATAACCTAACCAAAAATATGAAATTGGCACTTCTCAGTTGTAAACAAATTAATTAACTAATTATTTTTTTCCTAATTTACAATCTTAGGGTTGTTTGTGGGAAAAAAAGAAAAAAAAACTTTAATGAAATTAGTTTTTTTTTTGGTCAAAGAATGAAATTAGTTGGATGCACTTTGAAAAATATAAGTTCAGGAATAAAAAATACATATTTTTTTGATGCATTGAGTGGCCAATAATAGTATGTTTAGGACATTATTGTTGTCTAAGTCTTACTCTACCACTTAGCAGCCATTATGTTGGAGATGAGACACTTGTCCCCCACTACAAGACACTTGATGATGTAGTAAATTGAGTTGAAATAAAGATAGGTTTAATTTATAAATATTAATTAAATTAAAGTATTAATTTAATTAATATTTTATTTGAACTTAAATATATTCAAAATAAGTATATTCTAAATATTTTAACAATAAAAAATTAAAACCCTTACTTTTAATATATGATTTATAAAAAAAATAGATGGTAATAATCGAGTCCAACTTGAATTTGAGTCTAAAATTTTGAGGTAAATTTGAGGTTCTTAGCTTAAGTTCGAGTTAGATTGAACTTTAGATATTAAGTTTTGAGTTCAAACTTAAACTCAACCTGCCTTGTTCTCACTTTTATTCTCTTTTGACCCACTAAAGTTGGACTTGATAAGGTTTAGATAATACTAAATTTAATCGGGTTGAAATTAAAATAATAATATAATTAATAAATAGGAGAAAGTTGATCATTTGGTAATCCAAGACCTAACCAATTGCATTAAGTGCTCTTCATCTCGTGAAACCTAACACTTGAAAATGCACTAATCAATAATAAAGAAATTTCCACACTTTGGCACGTCAAGCACAACAAGTCCACACATAGACTCCTCGTGTGGGCTTGTGCCTCACACACGCCGAATGAGAACCATGCAAAAAAAAAAGCCATTCATTTAAGGCTCATTTCATTCGGCTCCTTTTCCACAGGCTAGGATTGCAAATCACTTTTTTTTTTTTTTTACGGAAGAATTCACAATTGATATTATTTGAATGTACACCGGAAAAATCTTCAGATTGATACAATAGTCTATAAATTACGCCAGTCGAATATTTCGCACTAGATAAGCCGTATACGACAGACTGATCGAGAGAGCATAAATATAGAGATTCGAACACAGGACCTTTTAGCTGCATACCTTCCTACTCTATCAACTAGACCACCCCCTAAGGGGTTAATGCAATCTAAAATAGCAAAATTGTGTAAATTCTTTAAATATTCTTTAATGTTTTTTGGCAATTGGTATATGAAATTGCTTAGTATATATTTCATATTGAAAAAAACATTAAGAATACAAAATTATATGACAAATTACTAGTTTATTAAGTAAATTTAAGTTTAATAATTTATTTTGAGTCTGACTTAATTTAAAATTAATAGATAAAAGTTAAGAGTTTATAACTAAATTTACATTTAAATTTTAAAAAATATTTTTAAGACTAATTTAACTCTTCTACCCCAAGCTAAAATCAAATCACATTTTAATCAAATATATAAGGGGTAAGGCTGCGTACTACCAGATCTCTCCAGGCTCCACTTCACTGTGAAACTTCAGACTAGGTGTGATGACGACGATGATGTAAATTGTGTAAATCCATTAAAAATAGCTATTTTTTGGGAATTGGTATATGAAATTGTTTATTATGTAAAACAGATAAAAAGATAATGACAAGTCACTACTAAATTTAAGTCTAACAATTTTAGTTTGGCTTTGACTTTGCTCAATTATATTTACAAGTCTAACAATTCAGTTTGAGTTTGACTTTACTCAATCATATTTATATTTGAGTTTTAAAATTTTAGAATTTCTATAAGTCCATAGTAAGTTAAACACTTTAAATGTGTAATATGGAAATTTTTTTATTGAATGCTTTCCCATTTTGGATCATTCAAAATTGAGAAACATGAAGTCACCAAAATTTCAACTCAAGGAGACTCAAAACTTCGTGTTTGGGCTCGACTTGGCCTGATCTAGTTTGAATGGCTCGAAATTTGATCAAGTTCTATTAAATTTATCTTTTAATTTTAAAAGTTAAAAATGACATTATTTTATTCAAAGCAATATTGTGAAATTTTGGGTTTCGGGTATGGTCCAGTAAAACTGGATTCAAAATTCAAGCCCAATCTATAGAATGATTTTTTTAAAAGTTCAAGCTTGATCTAAAGTCTAATCAATTCAAACAAAACTTGTTGACTTCTGGTTCGGTTAAACTAGGTCGGGCTAAGCAATTTTTTCTATTGCTATAACTAAACTAAAAAGGTTTCTAGTTTGGCCAGCACTTTATCACTTATAGACTGACCCGGTATAAGCGGGAATTAGCCTGGGAGTAGATGACTTAAAGACGCTTTTCCACAGTTGAAACTTGAAACTCTCTTAAAACACCTCGTAGGCTAACAAAAAAAAAGGTTTCTAGTTCCACAATTTTCAAGTGATATTCCAATTAAAGGCTCACAAATTTGGGCTGCCTTGTGAAAAGCCTTATAGTTTAAACCTAGTTCAATGTTGACCCAATTAATGTATATTAGGCCTTTTTTAAAAGAGAAGACGCTAGGTTGGGCTTCATCAAGAAAATAGGTCCTATCTCAATTATTGTTTTTTCTTAATGGTTTTATAATACAAAATTTTCAATTATTATTTTTCAATCAGTATTAAATATATAATTAAAAATATACAATAATCTACAAGCCTTAAATCGTATGTTTTAAATAAATCACTTAACGAAATTAAATAAATAATCATTAAAATTATTTAAATTCTCACTTTAATTATTCAATTGTACCATTTAGGCATATTTAATTTAGTTTTTATTTATTATTATTAATATATTTAAGAACGGTAATAACTCGAATTGATTCCAAGAAGATTTTTTTAATTCAGGACGAATAGGAAACTTGATTGAATTTTGATAAAAAATATTATAAAGTTGAACTAATTTTTTTAACTCGAATTTAATCAATTCAAATTTTAATTATTAATTTCAGATCAGTTTGTTCAAAATATTATCTCTAAACAATGTTTTCAAAACTGGACTAGAAGTTAAACAAGATAAGAAGTTTATGGTGCGTTTACTTTCAGAAAACAGTTTTTTGTTTTCTATCTTAATTTTTTGCATATATTTTCAATTTTCATTTT
>JANKOE010007446.1:0-10697 GCA_026284465.1 Erythroxylum citrifolium | reverse complement strand
CCCTAATTAATAGGATTCCCAAAATTGGAAAACTTAATGAACCCAAAGCATAAAATTGATCCTAGGGTCTCTAAACCCATCCATTTCCTAAGCTTTTGAACCCAAAAACTCCAAAAATCCAAAACATTAACAAAACCCTTACCTTAAATCCTCACCCAATCAAAGGGTTTCTTGGCTCAAATGGAAGCTTGGACCTTCCTCTAGCTTTTTCCTTCTTGGGTTTACTCCAAAAATCCTCTAAAACTTCAAGAAAATGGAAGACCTAGCTTTTTCTTCTTTTTCTCTCTTCTTTTCCCTCCTTCTACGACTCTCCCTCGCTTCTCTCTTTCAATTTTCATTTCTTCCTTCCTTCTAATGTAAGCTTCTCCTTTCTCTTGCCTTTTATACCCTCATTAAAGCTCAAAAGTCCAAAATGCCCTTAATGAAAAGCCTAGGTTCTTTCCCACTTAAGTGGTCTTCCTAAACTACCCCTCATGCATAAGTTACCTCCTTAACATTTAATTTCTTAATTCATGCCACCTAATCTCATACACCTTAACATATCAATTAAATCCAACACAAATTAATCTATTAAAACCTCAAAATCATCTAATCATTCTTAATCAAATAAAAAAATTCAGGGGCCAACATAACTTGTTGCCATATGGAGAACCCATGACTAGGACACTATGTCAACATATCTCGAAATCGCTCCCATGCTTTATATAGACTTTCATTTTCATATTGGGTGAAGGAAGTGATCTCATTCTTCATCTTCGCAACCTTGGCAGCCAGAAATAATCTTATAATCCCATCCCATGTAGTAATCGATCCTGACTACAAACCATGCTCTGGCCTTCTCACTTAAAGAAAATGGGAATAACCTTAATCTCACCGCAACATCCGACACTCCATTCTGCTTAATCAAATCACAAATATAGAAAGGTCACCAAATGGGTGTTCGGATCCTCTAAAGAAAATCTTCCAAATTGAGATGTTCTCACCATAGATGTAATGCTATGAGGAATCTCAAAACTCGCAGTTGTGATCGTCGGCCTTATAATGGGAGGCATGGGTCTATTATTGTGCCCCATAGTCAAATCCATCATAGTCAACTCCCTTCTCTCTTCAGGACGTGACATCAACCCCTCCTTGTGCTGTTCCATCTCTACAAACTGCTTTTCTCTAATTCCTTCTTCTATGTTACTATTTCGGGCCAATTTGGTTTCCTTATGCAACCTGCGAGCAGATTTTTCAATCTCAGTATGTAGTAGCAAATTCTCGAGCTTTTGACCACAGGTGAGAATAAACCAAATGAAACAAATAAAAAGCAAATAATAACAGAGTTAAGAATTGAAGAAGTAAAGCAATCAAGCAAACAACTAAAATGCACAAATAAACAATAAAGCAAGAATTAAATCTGAGAGAATTAATACTATATAACCAAATGACTCACAATAAGGAAATTCCCCAGCAATAACGCCAAAAACTTATTACGGTCTAAATAAAGCAATATAAATTAAATTCTATCTAGACCAAACTAGAGGCAAGTGTACCCTATCGAAAAGTAATATAAAACGGTAAGAACTGGATATAATACCCAAGGGATTCCAATACGGAAGACAATCAAATTAAATGATGCAAAATTACTCAGACAATCAAGAATTGAATGATTTGAAAATAAAATAAAATAAGCAAATCAAGGAAATATACAAGATGCAAAATATGAATTAAAAACGACTAGACTTAATCAAATGATAGAAATTGGCTAAGGTATCAGATTTCAATTGGATTAGACTCTAAAACTTGTAATGGTGGATTGATTTAGGATTTATTTCACTTAAGCAAGTCGAACCCAATGTTCATAGAAATTCTTTTCTCTTCTAAATCTGAGTTATCTACTTGGTTCATATATAATTTGGAATAAAAGGCATTCAATACAAGAAGCCTAAAATTAAATTGGTTAATCGTAGGTATCCTTACACAAGATCCTATGATTGGTCTACGCTTTAGTCTCAAGTATGTTGCTTGATTAATTTTTCGACAAATTAAATCCCATTGGTTATGGCATTCAATCATCTATGGCCTTAATCTTGGTGATCAAGTTAAATTAGGACTAAATATGCATTCAATCAAGCAAAAACCAATATCACAAAAACTGTCATAATCTAATATCAATCCTAACCTCAACCAAAAATAACTTCCTTATACATATTCATCAATGTAATACAAATCATGGTCATAATATATATTTGCATTGATTAAATCCACAAAAATTAAAACAAATAAGGAATAAATATAAATTAAGAACACCTAATATATAGTCTTCAAGAGAGACGATTGTTGTTGTCTAAGAAATTCTCTTCTACCATTACTCTATTTTCTTTACCGCAGATGTCTATCACACTGCTCTATTTTCTCTCCTCTTTACTGCTAGTTCTCTCCCTATCACACTATTCATTGATGTGATGAATAAGTTAGTTGGTCCACCCTTCCTATTCACGCACAACCCATTCTTTGTAGCTGCTAGCCCTCTCCCTCTCGTTCCTATTCATTGACGTGATAAATAAAGTGGTTGGTTCACCCTCCTATTCATGCAAAACCATGGATTTTGGGATTATCATGCCTCCTGTCTTTATTGTCTTGGCCAACATTCACGTCCCTCTTTCTTCGCCACCAGCTTTTTGCCTCTTTCCTATTTATTGATGTGACAAATAAGGTTTTCGGTCCACCCTCCTTATTCACACACAACACTCCTTATTCACGGACAACCCTTCTCTTCTGTCTTGGCCAAAATGTTTACGTTTTTAGGTGGTGTGGGTTATTACATTGTCGTTTCTTTTCCTTTCTTCCTTTGAGAAGCTTTTCTTTCTTTATGCTTTTAAACGTTCCAAATCCAATATGTGCCTAAAATTAAAACAAATAACTCTTAATTAGTGAAATTTAAACATTAAATGGACAAGAGTTTAGCAAATTATGTATCTAAAATCAACATAAAATGCTCATTAAAAGCAATTAGGGGGTTTCGACTAGGGATATATGATAGGGGCTGAAGCATTTTTTCGGGAGAGATCCATAGAGGGCTAGACGTCTCGATGCCGATTCGGAGACGACATCTACGTCGATGACCTGAGTTAAGTATTTTGTTATTGTATTGTTGTTTCTTTCTCTCATTAGAAATTGATTGTGTTATCCTATGTTAATTGACTTAGGAATTTTGTATGGATAATCAGATTTTCGTTATTGTTCGGTTATTTGTGTATGAACCCATTAGGTATTGTGAAAAGATAATTTTAATGCGTTCATTGAATTGTTTAATTGAAAACCCATTGCTAGAATTTTGATATAATTTATAATTATTACATTAAAATTCATGTGTAGTGACTAATGATTAGTAATCGTTAGGGATAACATGACCTAGGTTAAATGACGCATTGTATGTGATTGTTGCCTTAATTAATCGGTTTTCCTAATTCGTAATGCTACTGCCTAATGAAATCTAGAGATCGTATGCTAAGTTATTTGGTGGTGAGGTTTAATTAACGATCGTATCTTGATTAAGTACTACCTAAGGAAAAACTCGAGCTAATTATTAACCCACGATTAATAGTTGCTATGAGAGGTTTGAGAACAACAAATCAATGAAATATACTTAATTAGGGTGTAGATCGAGATTAAACCAAAGAACTGGGTCCTTACCGAATTCCCCACTTTTATCATTTTTTTGCATATTTTCTTTAAATTGTTTTCATTAGGTTAGTTTTATTTTATTTTCTTATTCCAAAATCCAAACCCCTTTTTTCCTAAACGCAAATTAATTTCATTTCATAAACTTTGCACATACTCTCTGTAGGATTGACCTAGACTCACCACTGCTATAGTAGTAATCTAGTTATTTTATTTTGACTAGCATTACAACGCGCTATCAATTTGGTATTGTTGCCGAAGAGTGTGGTGTTTTAGTTTTTGTTTGTGATTTAATTAGTTTTTTGTATATATTTGTTTATAATTGATTTCTTTTTAGTTATTTTGTGATCTTTTCATTTTTTTTGTTTCATGATCTTAAAAAAATTTGTTATGGGCGAAAGTAATTTCTTTTATAACTCATATTCTCAATCCTATAACAATGTTTAGATTGATCATCCTAACTTTTGTTATGGATGGGATAATCATCATAATTACTTCCATGATTGTTTACAGGATACACAGCAATTCCTGGGTGGAGCAAAAGCTTCTTGTCAAAACTCAGGTACGTCTCTGGAAGAATTGATGAATTTTACGATTGCTCACAATCTCCAATTTTCAATAGAGCCTACAATAGGATATGCAACAATTCCAACATAATATGCAACAAATGTTTGAGCTCGAAGCCGAAAGGAACACATCTTTTAGCTTTGAGGCAAGCACTAAGTCCATGATTATTTTTTAGACTAACTGTTTACCTTTATATAACATATTGGAGGAATTAAATGATGAAGAAAAAGGTGAAGAGACATTCGAAATATTTCCAAAGTGTATGGACTCAGTCGGGATTGAGAATTTGAGGATGGGGAAGATGCTGAATGAGGATGATGATCAACTAAGCTCCTATCTAGAACTACCTCGCATGGAAGTGGTGCTAACTGTAATACCAGAATATCACAATTTTGTCACGTAAAGAGAAGAAAGAGTCGAGCCAGCAACCCTAAACAAAGGCACTTCTTGAGAGGCAACCCAAGAAAGGTAAATTTCTTTTCTTTACGTTTTTGTATTTCTTTTTATATGCATATGTGTTCTTTGTTGGTTTGTTTCTTACTTGTTTTAAGTTTTCAATTAAAATGAGAGAAAGAATCAAACAAACAAACAAACAATTTCTCACTTTCTGTTGCTTCTAGCACTATATAGTCATTATTAGAGAATGAATTGACTAGAGAATTTCATGGCAACTTTAGTATGTATTTTTACTCTTGTGATTGGTCGATGTGCATTATCTTTAGAAGAGTAGTGACTAGTGGTAGACAAAGTCGATAAGATTTTGAGCCTTATTTGACTGACACATTCTTATCAGTCTCATTGTCTTTTGATATTGTGTGACCTTCATGACATGTACATCCTAATTTTTCCTTGAATTTTTATTCGAGACCACATTTTTATCATATGCATTAACATGGATATGATTAGGCAGTCTTTGCTTTTCTGAACTACATTAGCCAAATAGCTTACCCATTATAAGATTGTCCTTTTTTATAAGCCCCTTTGAGCCTTATTAGCCTTTCTTTTTGTATCAATCATATTGCATGATTTATACTTAACCAAATGTCCTACCCAAGCCATAAAGCTAGTGGAACATTTGTGATTGGTGAGTTTGTGGATGTACAAAAGTGTAAAAGAGGGGGTGTACATATGTGTGGGTTGGTTAATGTTGGGGTTTTTGCTATGTCTTATCATTGAAATTCCCATATTGATGTAGTTTATTTTAATTTTTATAAGGAAAAGAAAGAAAGAAAAGAGAAAACCAGAAAAAGAATAGAAAATGAAAAAGAAAGAAAGAAGAAAAAAAGAATGAAAAAAATTGTTTAAAATAAATGTATCAAGGAGGAATTGCATAAGTGTTGAAAAGTTGTTTATGGTTTATTCATCTTCCTAGAGTTGTAATGAATTTTTTATTTGAGTATATTGAATATGTGGTATATGTTGGCTTAGAAGGTTCACTCTCGTGATTTCAATGTATTGTTGGCATAAATTGTATGAATGATTCCTTCGGATTGATATATGCTTCTTATGGTTTGTGTATGAGAGCTGAATGGGGTTGTGAAATATAAATGTTGCATTCGTCATAGCTGACGATACACAAATTTTTATGAGTGTTGCTTTGTTTCACTAGCTTTGATGACTTGCATGGTACTTGACCCAAATACATCTCACCTTACCTTTGCTCACATTACAACCCTAAAAAGTCCTTTGATTCGTGATTTTGAGTGTGAACATTAGTGGTGGAGAAATGAAATGATATGCAAAGTTATGGATTGTCATGACCATGAATGGTATTGAGTGTACCCATAGATATATTTTAGTTAAACACATTTCCTGAGTCTACCATTAGATTGTTTAGTTTTTGAAGATGATGAATGTTGATTGATCATGAGTAAAAGCTTGGAATGTTGATTTCTTGCTATGATTTTTGAAAATCATTCATCTTTGTTTATGATTATATATTCTTGGAATATATGAGAAATGAGTTAATGTTTTTGGATCTTTGAACTTAATTTTAATGTTTTGCCCAAGGACGGTCAAAAGCTAAGTGTGGGGGAAATTGATATGTGTTTAATTATTGATATATTAAATCATTAACACTTAGCGATTAATGACATGAAAATGTTTAAGATACCTACTTTAATTCATATATGATTTTGGGTATAATTTGGAAGCAAATAAATTAAAGTGAGTCGAAAATACTATATTTGGGTTATTTTCTGAAGATCAATTTTTACTTGTCTTCGTGGAGCAAGAAGAAGAAAATTAAAAGACAAGAAAAATGAAACACAAAGAAGAAGAAAAATTCAAAAGCAAGCAGCTAGAAAAAGAAACAAAACAATAGTGCAAATGAAGAAAACGCAGAAGCAAGGAGCAGGCAAAACACAAGCAATGCCTGCACACATCGCAGACGTTATGCATTATGCGTTGCATTATGCGTGAAATGTAGGCATAACAAATGTTGTGCGTTAAATGCACAACGCGTCTGCTGCGTTAAACGCAATGTTTAATAGCAGTAGAGAGCTGGCGTAAAGGCTTTAAGCGTGAGCAGTAAGTGGAACCAAAAACCCTCAATATTTATTTATCCCATCAAGCAACAGTGAGAGGAAGGCACAGTGGAGAGGTGAAGCTGCAGAAGAGAGTGCAAGAGAGCAGTGAATAAAGCCTTGGACCACCATACATAATTGTCCTATTGATGAATAATGAAGAGTTGAGAGGGCTACCTAAGAAGGCAGTGAAGGAGAATCGAAGGGGTATTTGGTGGGGCTATAATATGGGAGCTGAAGCATTTTTTGGGAAAGATCCATGAAGGGCTATATGTCTAGACGCCGGTTCGGAGGCGACATCGACACCAACGACCCGGGTTAAGTTTTTTTAATTATTTTGTTTTTCCTTTCTCTCATTAGAAATTAATTGTGTTATCCTATGTTAATTGATTTGGGTATTGTTTATGGATAATCAGATTTTTGTTATTGTTCGATTATTTGTGTATGAACCCATTAGGTATTGTGAAAAGATGATTTTAATGGGTTCATTGAATCGTTTAACTGCAAACCCGTTTTGAGAATTTCGATATAGTTCGTAATTGTTATGTTGAAATTCATAAGTAGCGACTAATGATTCGTAATCATTAGGGATAACATGACTTAGGTTAAATGACGCATCGTATGTGGTTGTTGCTTTGATTAATCGCTTTTCCTAATTTATAATGCTACTGCCTAATTAAGTTTAGAGATCGTATCCTAGGTTATTCAGTAGTTAGGTGTAGTTAACGAACGTATCTTGATTAAACAAAACCTAAGGGAAAACTCAGGTTAATTATTAACTCACAATTAATAGTTGCTAGGGTGAGAACAACAAATTAATGAAATATGCTTAATTAGGGTATATGCCGAGATTGAACCAAAAAATTAGGTCCCTACCGAATTCCCCACTTTTATCATTTTTTGCATGTTTTCTTTAATTTGTTTTTATTAGTTAGTTTTATTTTATTTTCTTCTTTGAAAAATCCAAAACCCCCCGTTAAGTGTAAACACCGGTTAATTTCATTTCATAAATTTCACACATACTCTCGGTGGGATCGACCTAGACTTACCGCTACTATAGTAATAGTCTAGTTATTTTATTTTGACTAACGCGATGCGCGGTCATATCCAAAACTCATCTAAGTATAATTTATACTTAGGTTTATGCCTCACTAAAACCATTAAAATCACAATTCATTTTTCATTGAATCACTTCAGATTTTTCCAAGACACCCCCTTTCGGGTCTACTGTTCATGTTCAATCAGAAGGTGAAAATGAGGTAATCTGGTTATACTCTCTTCTATGAAAGTGTTCTTCTATATCCTAGCTTTCTATTGATACCAAAATCACTCAATTTGGTTTAGTAATTTGGAAGATATACCTCAAACATTATCGAGTTGTTCATGTCCAAAAAATGTACTATGCACATATTCCATCCAGAAATTCAACATTTTAGAGACTGAATCATAATTCGACTTCTTGAGACAATTGGTATGCCTATATCTCTAGTTTAATTCAAATAAAAAATAATCTCATTTGGAATCCTATAGATACAGATATAATCAAACTATTGATGAGTGTTCAGTAAGATAATCCTATTTCACTTTTCCAACAGATTCCACATTTTTATTTTATCAACCTTTTTCAAATCAATTCAGAATGCTACAAAAAAAACTTTTTGGAGAGAGAAAAATGTGTTAGAAATTTATTGGTTCAAAAATCACTTTATTTGGAGGTCAGATAACAAAGTTATGGATGAAATAATCAATTAAGGTTTTGTCCTCAATCAAATTGAACCTATTTTGGGACAACAGCCATAACTTTATCTAGAGATAACGGATTAAGGTGTTCTTAGGATGGTTTAAAAGAAGACTTCAAGAGCTACAACTTTAAAGAGACCTCAAAGACAAATTCTATCGTCTAGACTATCAAATTTGGACTAGAAGATGTTCTAGTGAACATAAGACGAAGCAGAAAGTCAACCTAAGACAAAGGGTGAGACGAATTGAGAAAAATATACGAAGCACAAAGTAGACGAATCGAAAAGCAGACGAAGCAAAGAGTAGACAAAGTAAAGAGCAGCCGAACAAAGTCAACTTAAGACGAAACAAAGTCAACTTAAGACGATATGACGTCATTACAGACGATACGTCTCTACAGACGATGCATCTTTACAGACGATACATCTTCACAGACGATACATCTTTACTCCTGAGCATCTCCCTTTATAAGCACCATAACTTTCAACTCCGATGTCCAAAAATTACATACTTTATATCATTAGAAAGATTTACAATTTCCATGAAGACAACTTTGTCAAAATCTCTCTAGATCTTGTGTAGTGTATGACATATTATGCATGAGTATGAAAAATGCATTTTTAAGCTCTCATTGATTACTCACATTTATTATTCTAACATCCCCGCAGATAATAGGATGTTACAGTGATCTATTAAAGTTTCAAGTTAATGGGCCTAAATCATCTGATTAAGTATAAGTTATTATATATGTAGAAACTCTAGTATTATATGTCAAACTTATGAAGGGAAAATTAAGAATAACCATTATACATATAAGTGGCTATGGTCCCTAAGAAAACATTAGGGTTTCTTTTATGATATCCTATTGTTAGAAAAAGGCAGACAACCAATACATTTCCTTTTTTTTTGTTACAATTAAGAGAAACTAAAACTACCTCATAAAAGAAATACCACAGGCATCAGCCCATACAATCAAGGAGAGGGCGTCAGGAAGATCATCCCAAACCTGAAAACTAGAAGCAATGTCATGACCTAATTTAGCCAAACAATCGGCTGCAAAATTACCTTCACGAAACACATGCCTAACAGAGCAACTCCAATTCCGGGCAAGTAAAGCCTGAATATCCACAACCAAAACAGACAGGGGATGTGAACAAATAACACCACAAGTCACCATCCGCACTGCCTCCATGCTATCAGATTCTACAATGACTTGCCGAAAACCGTGATTCCACGCAAAAACCAAACCATCTCGAATGGACCATAACTCTCCCACCAAGATAGTTGAAACACCAATTCGAAACGAGTATCCCCCGAGCCAACGACCAAATGAATCACGCAACAATCCTCCACCACTAGTCAGCCCAGGATTAACAATAGAACTGCCGTCACAATTCAACTACACCCAACCAGATGGCGGCGCAGTCCAACCAATCCATCGCCGTACACCATGAAGCTTCGGTGTTGAAACAAAAGTCAGGGACACATCTATTGCAACTTTAAAGACACAACCATTCAACACTGGCAAGGAAAGAAACTCCTTTTGAAAGATTAATAGATTCCGAGCCTTCCACAACCACCAAATACCTGGCAGAAACCAATGTGCCCAGGCAAACTCAAAAGGACTCACAATATGGGCATGCATATTCAAAGCTAGCCAATCAACCAAGTTGTCCGTAATAAAAAATTAACAGGAATATCCCACTGCTGCCACCATGCAACCGCACGACTACAATCACGCAACAAATGCAAAGGAGACTCAGCATATGAAAAGCACACTCCACACAAATTAGAAGTAGCCAAATCCCGTGCAAACCTCAAAGAATTCGTCGGAAGACATGAGTGCCCAAGTAACCACAAGAAATGTTTAAATTTCGGTGGACCCGCCACCTTCCACAACCAAGAAAAATAAGACAGAACAGGAACATTAAACACCTCTTTCGAAAGAAGTGCTTTATAAGCTGCTCGAACGGAATATGCGCCATTCGGGAAAAAACTCCACGACATAGTATCCTGCACCGAAGTAAACAAAGGCAAAGGAATTGCCCGAATAACCTCCCTAAGATGATCCGGAATGGCAGAACGTAAACCCGAAAAATCTCAAGAATTATCAAAAATTATATGCGCTACCCGAAAATGTTCTTCCCCTACTGACAAGCCATCCATATGATCCACCAAAGGACCTCCCGAGCACCAATT
>JANKOE010007377.1:0-10703 GCA_026284465.1 Erythroxylum citrifolium | reverse complement strand
GCTTAAATTAGAAATTATTACGAGTATTACTTTTTAACTAATTTGGTCTCCGTGGGATCGATATTTTTACTACTTGACGATAGAACGTGCACTTGCGTTTATCACCGACAACTATTTACAGAGTTGGTTCTACATCACTTACTAGTAATAGGTTAACCGTTATAAATATACCAATATAATATGTATAAAGCCTAACAGTGTACCATAGGCAAAAGCAACTCTTACATTTACTACTCATCTTATTTTCTAAATTAAATATGAGAGGATTCATAATTGAATTATTTCAATATAACTCCCAATCAAATAAATTTTAACTTTCAATTCAAAACTCATATATTGCGAAAGCATGCACTTATGATAACAATATTCACTTGTAAAATATCATTTACATAAACCTTAGTATGAATATTCATTTCATGATCAAATGAAAACCATTTGCGTAAACTCAATTTAAATAACACTCACATGTCATCAATTCTTTTACAAAGAATTAAGTCATATAAAATAGTTAAAATACACTCACAACTTGCTAGTTTCCTTTTTACGGGAACAGATCACCTGTTCCACAATTATTGCGCCAGTGTTGTTCCATTGCATCTGATCCATACATTTATATGGGACCCATAAAAATATATGGACCAGATGCAATGGAACAACATTGGCACAGCAATTATGGAACAGGTGATTTCATTTGCCTTTTTACCACTTCGAAACCTGTCAGTTGGCTTTATTTTTCGATATAAAAACCTAATAACAATACATTCAACTCCTTAATACATTTTTCAATTAAATATACCATAAACGATGTCAATTTCATTACTTTCCATATACACTCCACATCCTTAATCACATTCACATGGTTATTACTTCATAACTATATTTTTATACTAAAAATGCCCTTAAGGTTAAACTTAACATATTATACATTAAACTCTTCCAATTTAATTTCATTTGATTTCTAACACTTAAACCCAATCCCAATTCACTCCTATGACATTTTAATACACACATTTAAGTCATAAAATTTTATTAACAAAATTTTTACAAAATCAAGTACTCTAGGTCGAATTTCATTGAAATCAATTCCAAATCAATTATTTTTCACTTGGATAGTTATGAAATCTTGTTAGATGCTTGATTGGAGGTAGAAGAGCATGAAAAATGGTTTGGATCACTCCTCCAAAGCCATAGCCAAACCTCTTTCTTCTCCTTTCTCTTTTCTTTTCTTTTTTCTCTCTTTCTCTATGTTTCTCTCATCAATGGCCAACCACCAACGTTTAAAGAAGATTAAGGCTTTGTTGAATTATGACTTTGCCCCCATTTCCATTATAATTACACCTTTATCCTTAATAACTTCTTATAATTACAACTTTACCAAAATGTCTCATATTTACACTTTTACCCATGCCACTTGTCACCGTTTAATTGGTTCTCTTCTAATGACTCATCATTCCACTAACTTCTTGTAAAAATACCAAATTGCCCTTTAATGACTACAAAAAGACCAAATTGCCCGTTAATGCATTTAATTCACCAACTAACCGAATTTTCTGAAATATTCCATAATCGTCTTATCATCAAATTGACCATAGAAAAGTTGAATTAGGGTCAATACTTATTGATTGGATGCTTTAAAAAAATTTCTTAAAGTCCTCAACACCCATTATTTTCCAAAAAGGGCATTTTAACCCTAAACTTTTGGAACTTCCAAAATTCATTCGATCGGACTTATTTTTGAACCATTTTAGCATTCTAATACCTATTTTAGATATGTTTCAAATTTTTGGGGTTGGGTCCCCAAAATCTGTATGCATACTCACTATTCATCCAAAAATATTATTCACCCGAATTTACTATTCATCCAGAAATCACCCAGATTTCAATGAAAAGTATCACCTAAATTCTCAAAGCATATTTTGAGGCTTTTAAAGTTCATTTAGACTCATTCCATAGGTTTTTGAAGTTTTCGAAAATTTTTCGAGAAATTTCGGTCGAGTCCAAAACTGCCTCTAGTCTATCTGTGATCTCTGTTATAATGTCAATAATTTATTTAAATGCTTAAATTACTCTTATACACCATAAATAGATCATACTTTATAAAATCCATATATAGCACATTATATAGTACAATTATCGAACTAGGATGTTACAAGAAGTCTCCTAGGATAACTATAATAAAACTATTCATAGAGAATTAAAAAATAAAGTTTTATAGAGTTTTGTCTTAAGAAATCACGTATCCTTATAAATTATTGCAAAGGATCAATGCCAGGCCAACATTAACATGGGCACTAATTTTGTTCTAACTTTTATTCTTCATGTTTAAGGTGTAACCAGTTCGTGACACTAAGTTATAGATACTGCCAATTTTTACTATTTCTCTTCGTATATTCAAGACATGTTTTGAGCCAGTTTAAGATAAACTTTGGTTTCATTCTTATTCTAGTTCTTAGCTTCTCAGACCTTCGTGAAAGAATGACACTTATATAGGCTAAAGTTGGCGTTTTAGCAGGAGTTTAAGTTTCAATAGGAAGCTAGTAGCTGTAGATGCTGACTAACCATGGGCAATTTTAATGAAAATTACAGTTGGCAACATGACCTCATTTGGAAGTTATTAAATATGATTACGAAATATTTTTGTAAATATCTCTTAGAGACATGATGGGAACATTTTTAATGGTAATATAGTTAAAATAGATTATAAATATTATTTTAAAAAGTTATTAGTTTATTTTTTAGAAAGAAGAAAAGTGAGGGGGACTTTTTTTGGCTTGCCTTAGGAAGAATACATTATCTTTTAGTTTTAGGAAAGCATCAGTAGTATTTTTCTCTTCTCTTGGGAAACAACTGTAGTTGAGAATGACTTTACAAGGCTGATTTCTTTACTTGGTTGGAGGAAGCCAAAGCTATTCAACTAAGTATTTATGAGACTCTTGTTCTTAAGAAATTTCTTTTGTCATTTAGTATTAAATATTCATCTTCTTTATTTGTATGATTGTATTCATTGACAACTAAGATATGTGATAAGTTGTTTTAATTCAATCATAGCTAGGTTGGAAAAACTGACATCCAATATTTCTAATAAGAAGTAGCAATATTCATCAAATTTCATTGTTCTTAATACTATTAATTAATTACATTTATGATTGTATCTAGGTTATTAATTAATAAGTGTTAATAGAATACATGTTTTAAATTGTTTACACATACAAGAAGATTGGTAGAAATACCCTGATGGACAATTGTTGGTAAACTAGAACTAATTTATGTCAAGGATCAATACTAGATCATAATGGAGGTGTTCGTAGACCAAGATTTGTTTACATTGATACATTTATTTAATTTTCTTTATTATTATTTGATTTACTTTTGTTCTTCTTAACCTTGTTTATTCAAGCCCCCTATTGTTCACTTAATTTAGCATGAATACTAATAATTGGACTCCTTATGGAAACAATCCAGCACTCCACTTACTTTATTTATTTTTGTAAAAGTTGGTTTTAATTTGGTTATAGGTGATGGCAGTACCAAATTCTGGTTCCATTTTCGGGGAGTTTTTCATAATGTATATACATTATATGATCAATAAAATTGAAAGATTTGCTATTTAATCCCGATATAGAAAAGATAGTCAAACAACTAAGGAAGAAAATAAAGAAAAAAAGTGAAATTGCTAAAAAAAAGAAATGACGGTTGCAATTCACACACTACATGAATTGGTTGCTTCAACTGATGTACAACAACCCAATTGCATTACTTTTTTGAATTTTGGTGAAAATAATACCTTTAAGTTGAATTTAGGGTTGGTTCATTTTTTATGCACTTTTTGGGTACACTGGGAAAAGATCCTTACAAGCACTTAAAGGAATTTGAAGTGGTTTGCATGGGGATGAAGCCTAAAAATGTTATTGAAGAGAAAATCAAATTAAATGCCTTTCTGTTTTCCTTCAAAAATGACAATCAAGATTGGTTATACTACTTGTCAATCGAGAGTGTTAGTACAAAGGCTATGATAAAGAAGATATATTTTGATAAAAGTTTCCCAGATTCTAGGGCTATTAGCATCAAAAAAGAAATTTGTGGTATCCATCAACATAATGGCAAGTCAGTATATGAGTATTAGCAGAGATTTAAGAAGCTTTATGCAAGTTGCCCTTACCACCAAATTAGTGACCAACTCAAAATTGGATATTTTTATGAAAACCTTTTACCAACTGATAGAAGCGTGATTGATTTTGTAAGTGGTAGAGCTCTAATTGACAAAACATCAACATCTATAAGGGAGCAGACGTAGCCTCTAACACTTAACAATTTGAAATTCATTCTGAACATACCTTAAGGCCTGTAGGGTGAATGTTTTATCATTGGAGAAAATATTGGAGGATTTGACATATTTGGTGTGGCAATTGATAGTAGTAAAGAAGGAAGAGGCTAAGGCTTGTGGAGTTTGATTGATAGTTAGTTGTCCTATTGATGCATATCCTAATTGGTAATAAAATCATATGGAATAAGGCAATGTTATTAATGGTTTTTCTAAACATCCCCAAAGGAAGTATGGACCATTTTTAAATACTTATAATTTGGATTCATGAGACCATCAAAATTTGCATTATGGGAATACTTAAGGACACTGTATAGTCCTAAATTTTTAGACATATAAGCAGCAATATAAGTCTAAACAACAATAACCGATGCAAAATTTTAAAGGTAACACTTCTTTTGGAGGATATAGTTAATTATTTAGACACTAACACTTTGAAATTTCAATAAGATTCTTAAGTTAGTATCCAAAACCTTAAAAATCAAGTGAACCAAATGGTGACAACTATTAATAGGTTAGAGCTACAAAATTTTGGAAAGATTCTTTCTCAAAAGGAGGTAAGTCCTAAGCAAAGTGCTAAGGCTATCATGTTGTGAAGTGGTAAGGAATTAAAGGAAAAAGGCCTCAAGGTTTATAAGAGAGAAATTAAATAAGAAATAAAGAAAGAAGTGCAAAATAGCCACAAATATAAGGGGCATAACAAAATTATAATTTGCTAAGAATTATTTTAAACCTCTTTTTCTAGTCGATTTTTCCAAATTAAGGAAGGTGGTGATTAAAAAAAATTCTAAAGACTTTCTATAAGTTGTAAGTAAACATTCCTTTGCTATCTAATTTGTTTATGAGTCTTTAAATATGGCACCTGTTAAAGAAACTAGTGTTATAATCCAACTAGTTGATTGTTCTAATGCTTATCCTAAGGCAGATCTAGAGGATGCTTTGGTTCAAATGGATAATAGGGTTTTTCTAACTGACTTATTTCTTACAAATGGGTAGTGAGCATGTTTCTTATTCAATTCTAATTTTATTTGGAAGACACTTTTTGAAGCCTTTGCAATAAAAATTAAGATTTATGATGGATCTTTAACAATGGAGTTTGATGGTGATGTGATTTAATTCAATATTTATGATGCTTTGAAATTTCCAAATGATGAAAAGCCTTCGTTTTTACGAATTTCATTAACACTTTGGCGCATGATACTTTTTCTTTGTATTAGGCAGATGAACTTTGGATTTTTTTTTTTGAAGGGATGGATCCCTTTACATGGCAACATCTCACTCACTTTCATACCCTCTAAGGAGTTATACTTTATGTTCTATAACTTATACAAGTTCAAAATTTTGGTGGGAAACTTGTCTTTTGTGGAGTTAACAAGAAATCATTCAAAGTTTCTACCTTCTTTGGTTCAACCACTTAGGAATGTCAATTTTGGCCTGGCCCAACACGATTTTAGCCCGGGTTCACCAAGCCACGAGGCACGGCCCAAAATTGTGCGGCCAAACCAAGCCACGGACCGAGCAAGATCTGACCCGTAGCCTGACCAGAAAGCAAAAAAAGATGTCATTTTTTAATTTGTTTTAAAAATATATATAGCCCGGGTCACCCAACCTATTGGTCAGGCCCCTGGCTCGGCCTGACCCAGTGACATCCATACAAGCACCAAAGTTGGAGTTGAAAAACCTCCCTATCCATTTAAACAAGCTTTTTGAAAAACCTCCCCATCCATTTAAACAAGCGTTCTTAGATAAACAAAAAATATTGCTGGTGATTATCTCTAATAAACTCATCTTTTGTAGGAGGAATAACTACTTAAGGTTCTAAAGAATCACATGGAAGCTCTTGGCTAGACAGTGGCATCCATTAATTTCTATGCACCAAATTTTATTAGAGAATGGAGCTAGAGAGGTAAGATGACCCCAGTAGAGGTTAAATCCACCTATAATGGTGGTGATTAAAAAGGAGATATTGAAGCTTCTTAATGTTGGGATACTTTATCCCATTTTGGATAGCAAGTGGGTAAGTCCGGTTCAAGTGGTTCTTAAAAAAACTAGAGTAATTGTAATAGAGAACAGTGACGATTAGTCGGTACCAACTTGTATTCAAAATAGGAGGAATTTGTATAGATTATATGAAGTTAAACTTAGTTGCTAGAAAATATCTTTTTTTCACTTCCTTTAATTAACTAAAATGCTTGAAAATTTGAGAGGAAATCTTACTACTATTCTTTAGATGGTTATTTAGATTATCATCAAATTTTGATTACACTAGAGGTTTAAGAGAAGACTACTTATACATGCCCCTTTAGTGCTTTTACTTACTGAAGAATTGCATGTAGGTTGTGTAATCCACCAACATCATTCTAAAGGTTTCTAAACAATATATTTTCTAATTATATGAAGGATTGCATAGAAGTTTTTATGGATGATTTTATAGTTTATGGTGATTCTTTTGACAAATGCTTGGTTAAATTTGAAAATGTGCTAAAACATTACATTGAAAACAATTTGGTTTTGAATTATAAAAAATTTCATTTGATGGTTAATCAAGGCATAATTTCGGGTCATATAATGTCTTTTAAAGAAATTAAGGTTTATAAACCTAAGATAGATATTATAAAATCTCTACTTTACCCTATAATTATACTAGAAGATCATTTTTTAGGTCATTTAAGTTTCTATCTGTGTTTTATTAACGATTTTTGATGGGTCACTCAATCGATGTGTTGGCTCCTCTAAAAAGATGTGGTGTTCAATTTTTTCATGTGAAGTGGCATTCGATGAGTTTAAGGATCGACTCATTATAGCCCTGATAATTTATCCACCAAATCGGGGTTTTCTTTTTGAGTTAATATATGATGTTAACAACTATGCGATTCGTTTTGGGCCAAAAAGTAGATAAGATAATATATGTCATATATTACACTACAGAGAAGGAGCTTTTGGCACTAGTGCTCAATCTGGAGAAATTTTAGTCTTATTTGTTTGGCACCAAGGTGATCATTTGTTTAGACTATATAGCTATGAAATTTTTACTGGCCAAGAAGGAGGCTAAAATAAGATTAATTCCATGGATCTTGCTCCTACAAGAATTTAATATAGAGATACGTGAGAAACAAGGAACTAAAAACCTAATTGTTGATCACCTTAGTCAGATAACTCCTAATGCCATACCTGTTGAGCTTCAAGATGAATTTCCATACAAAAATCTCTTTCCATCCAATAGGGGATTCCTTGGTATACTGACATAGCAAATTTCTTAGTTACTAAGTCCTTATTTAGTGATTTATCTATAGCTAAGAAAGAAAAAAAAATCAAAAGAGAGACAAAATATTATAAATGGGATAAACCTCATCTTCGGAAATCTTGTTCTAATCAAATTATTGGAAGGTGTATGTCGAATGATCAATTTCCTTTCATTCTAAATTTGTATCATTCATTTGTGTGTACGGACTCTTTGGTCCCAAGGGGACAACTAGTAAGGTGCTCGAATTTGGACTATTTTTCCCTAAGTTATTCTATTATGCATATATGTTTTGTAAGTCTTGTTATTGTTGCTAAAAAAAGAAGCTTTGGACCGAGAGATAAAATGCCACTCATGAATATTCTAGTATGTGAGATTTTTTATATATGGTAAGGTTATTATGGAGCAAGTTATAATGGGTCTAGCCCATTTTAGACATGTTATCTTGACAAAAACCACTAACTTTGGGCTCTGGAGGTCTTAAGTACCTTCATAGATCAAAAGAAACGATGTTCAGATGAAATTGAAGCAAAAACTGATGATTGAAGGATATTTTTAGAGGATATGCCTGTGTTTGGGTGGCACACGCCATTCTTAGTAGAGTATACAATTGTGTAGGTGAATGTGTAAGATTCTATAGCCTTGGATAGATGAAGGATGACGCTTTGAGGATAGATATGTATGTTTCAATAATGGACACGACTATGTTCACTGTCCGTGTAAGTTACTGGAACCATATATCTTTGTGACGAGGCTTCAAGATCATACATGGTTACTATACAAGACCATGTGGGCGGTTGTGTGTGCTACATCAAACCTTATTTGTTGAGTATAAAAAATAATTTTGAGAGACAAAAATTGCATAAGATAGAAACACTTGAAAAAGAAGAGTTTTAGAGTTCAAATAACATTATTCGTTGATCTAAGATTAGTTAAAGTAGTATTGGTATATATATAAATTTGTACTCAATCTTGGAAGTCTAAAAAACAGATCTAGCTAAAGAGAAACCTAGAGAGATCAATTGTAGTTGTCTTGTGATGTATTCTTGAGTAAGATAGCTCAAAACTTTCTATTTCTTGTATCTTACTATTTATTTTTAACAAATTTATTGTCAACTCTACGCTAGAAGGTTTTTCATGTTAAATCATGTGTTCAATTATTTTTTAGTCATCTTTATAGTTTGATTAATTTGTTATTGGTTAAGTAATCTCATCAATTTTGTGAGTGTTATTACTTGGAGTTCTAACATAAATAATATGCAAGGCTAATTCAATGAATGATTTATTTGTATCATAAGGTTAGTGACGGCATGGTATTCATCAATTTTCAAATTTGCAATATTGTTTATGCTTCAAGAATTCAATATTTGCTTTAGCAAAATAAATACATAATTGCTTCTTTATGCTTCTCGTCTCAATCTTAATGGTTTTTTTATTCATTTGAGTTTTCTACATTTAGTCTTATTGTACTTGATAATAAACCCGAAATTTCTTTTTTTAAAAATAATGAATGTATTAGTGCCATGAAAGCCAGAACAAAGAGTGTTCATAATGTGTAAAATAACATCCAAAAAATGAAGTCAAGTGATACAAGAGAAAATTCAAAAGATCAGGTTTATATTTAAGACACTAGTAATCTTGTTTAACATAAAAGAAACTTAATTGATTCTCCAATTGATAAGTTATTATTGACTGAAAGGGTGTTCCTGTAATATCTCACCCACGACGGGAAGGGTAAAATAGTAATGTGGCTAGGGGTGAGAGTGTGCACATGAATACTGGTATTTGAGAGTGTGCACATGAATACTGGCTAGGGGTGAGAGTGGCTAGGGGGAAGGGTAAAATAGTAATTGGACATTGTCATGCATACTGGTACATGTGAACAGTCGACTGTGCACATGAAAAATACCTGTACATGCATTCATGATTATTTCCCGGTATTGGGCCTAAGGGAATTTTATTGTGACTAATGTGGAAATGGTGTTTGAAAAATGTATTGGACTGAGTTTTTATGTGTTTTATATTTTATGAAAATTTTAGGAATTTTTCTGGACTTTTCCGGAGAAAATTTCCGGACCGGAAAAAATCGCCAAGTGGCGAACCGGTTGATTTTCAGTAGTGAAAAGTACTGTCAATTGGGATTATTGAATATGTTTGTTGGGACCAAAAGTGGACCCTTAATCAATGGATTGAAAATTGTTGGTATTTGGATTATTTGAATGGTAAATTGTCTTTTTGCTTATTTTGTCTTTTTCTTCAAAAATGCCAAGTGTCCTACCTTATTTAATGGCTTTGTCTTCTTTCCCTCCCACACACTCGGCAACTTCATTGATAAGGAATTGAAAAGTTAACTTTCTTAGCCTATTGCTCCAACCGAAACCTCTCATTCTTGTCCTCTTCATTGCCTTTCTTCAATTGTTCTAGTCTTCTCCTCCACCTAAAGTGCTTCCTCTCATATATGCTAGCTTAAATGTTCTTCCCCTTTTCTATGATGCAAACCGTGCATGGGGATTAGAGTGAGTAAGTGGTGATTGGTTGCTTAGTTAAAGAAGTGAAGAGTGAAGAGTGGGAAGCTATAATGAGGTAAGTGTATGTTTTAAGCTTTACTTATGTTTTAATGCATGAATTCATAGTTAGTTGCATGGATTGGAAGTGATTGTTCATTCAATAAGATGAATGATGCCTTAATGTCATGACACATATGGCTTGCATTGTTGGGTATGTTTGGGTGTAAGAAATCACAAGGTGAAGATGATTAGTGTTTGACTTGCATAGTTTGAAGTGAATTTAGTGAGATGAGATGACTAATCCTTAAAAGAAAATGATTGTGTATGATGCTGCCATTTTAGGTATTGATATTGAAGTGAAGTGTTTGATGAAGGTTAGGGTGAATGAATGAGTTAAATTGAGTGCTAATTGAAGTAGAATGGACATGGGAATGAAAGGAAATTGAATTGAATAACAAAGCTGGAAAATTTGGTTTTGACCGATTACACTGTTTTGATCATAACTAATTGTGTGGTTATGCAAATGAGGTGAGGTTTGTGCCAAATGAAACTTTAGTTGATTGACTACAATTTCTTGTGAAATAGGTGTTGTCTAATTTTAGCCTTAAGAGGTTGAATTTTGGCTTGGAAAGTT
>JANKOE010007082.1:0-10726 GCA_026284465.1 Erythroxylum citrifolium | reverse complement strand
CCTATGATGGCGAAAAGGTATGCAAGCTTCAGAAATCCATGTATGGATTGAAGCAAGCATCCAGGAGTTGGAATATCTGTTTTGATGAGACAAGAAACTAAGAGTTATAAAGTATCAAGATTTTAGGTTGTAAATCATTTCAACTAATAAGGAAGCTTCAATTTGGAAACAAACTGAAGAGCTTTATAAAGAAATCAATCTACAACCTATATTAAGCTGCAAGAAACTAAGAGAGAGCTGAAAAAAGCTTATTAGGCCTATTACCTTCAGCCGAACGACACTGAATACATAAACATTAAGGCTACTAAGCTAAAGATGTATACTAAATCTGTTCAAGAGCATGATTCATTACTTAAGAAAAAGTGAAGAATAACGTGCTTAAGAGAAGGGGGCTTTAATACTAAATTCTATCACAATTCTATTTTGCTAAGGAGAAACCTTAACAAGAAAACTGTTCTTCTTAATTCTAATGATTGGATGGTTACTGACAGTGATTCTTCAAGGAATATGGTATTAACTATTTTGAATCCTTACTTGGTGCTCCAACTGCTCCTGGTCTCTTTAATTTGCAAGAGTTGGTAAAAATTATTGGTCCTCCTTCTTCCTTATATCAGGAGACATCAATGAAGTTCTAATAACCTCTTATCCTGCAGGAGATCAAATTAGTTCTGTTCAATATTAATTCTATGAAAGCCTCAGGCCTTAATGGCTTTAATGCCTTCTTTTTTTAGAAAATCTGGCATATTACAAGTAAGCTCCTTACGGAAACTATTTTGGAATTTCTAAACTCAGAAAGAATATTGAGGGAATTCAATGTTACTCATATTTATTTGAACTCAAAACTCCTCAATTCAAGTTGACTTAATGATTTTCAACCAATTTCTTATTGTAATACCATATATAAGGTGATTTCAAAGTTTATTGCTAATAGGATTAAAGAGAATTTGAACATAATCATACATGATTCTCAAGGAGCATTCATATTTGGTAGATTTATTTTGATAATATTCTATTGATGAAAGAATTGTTGATAGATTATATCTTAGGTAGACCCATCAAATGTTGTTCTATCAAAATAGATTTTTCTAAAGCCTTTGATAAACTTCAATGGAATTTCATCGTTACATGTTTGGAATGGTTTGGCTTCCCTATATTCTTTATTAAATGGATACATGCCTATATTTCAACCCCTTCATATAGCATTCTCATTAATGGAGCTCCAACTAAGCAATTCAGAGAATCTAATGGCATAAGACAAGAAGATTCTCTACCCCCTTATCTTTTTATCATTGTTATGGAAATATTGAATGGGACAATTTTTTCAACTTATTTAGAAGACCTAATTTAAAGTATGATCACAAGTGCAAGGAAATTTCTCTGTCCCAACTTTGTTTTGCAGATGATCTGATTTTGTTTTATAGAGCTCACAAGAAATCCATCTCTATCTTACACCAATTCCTCATGAGTTTTAGGATATCAGGATTAAAAATTGATCAATGCAAGAGTATAATATACTTCTCTTCAAATTTAGCCAATGCTAAAAGACTTCATTAGATTTTTATTCTGAATATCCAGCGTATGCCATTCATTCAATTGGGGGTTCCCATTTTAGCAAAAAAGCTTAAATGTTTAGATTATATGAAGAAACTATAGAAATACAAGAAAATTATCAATTATTAGTATAAGAAAGCTTTGTCTAAGGTTTTTAGATTTCAGATAATCATCTATGTGTTAAGAAATCTTCATACTCACTAGAGTTCTCATCTTCTACTTTCTAAAAGAATTATTAAGGAGATTAAAAAATGCATCAGAAATTTCCTTTGGTTAGGTAAGATTGACAATGCTAAATGTTCTTAAATCAAGTGGGAACAACTTTGCTGTAAAAAGTAAGAAGGGGGTTTGTTTTGACAACAATTCACATTTTTCAATATATGAAAGTAGCCAATTGATAAGAAGGACGTTTGGATACCAATAGGGAAGGTTTTTCAAACTAGTAATCACCAAGAATTGATAAAAATTAGCTCTTAACAGAATGAAGAAAACATAACAAACATTCCTGCTACAATTGATAATATTACAAACAAGGTTTATAAAGTTGTACATCAGATGGAAGAATAGAAGGAAGAATCAAACATAAACTTAAAGAAGACAACAAACACTATAGAGGAAAATGCTAGTGAAACACCTAATCAGCAGAAGCAAGGCTAAATGATGAATTTAAGGCAAAACATTTTAACCTACTCAATTAAGGTCTAAACGTTATCGAGTCTGCTCAATATTATGCTATTTCAGACATACATTTAGCAGTATCATACATGCATTGTTCCTATATATAAAATGTCTATTTGGTTTTCTAAGGCATAGTTTGGTTTTAGTTGCAACTGAAATAAAGCTGAAGGATTTGTAGGTCTGTAATCCTGACTCTTGACTATTTTATGTTTGAACAACTTGTGGCATGTTCTCCTTCATTGCTAACTTTATGTAATGTGATCACATGGAGACAAGTCTTAGTGATTCTTAGGTCTCTTTTCTAATGACACTTGCACTAATATATTTTTGTATTAACACTATGCCTTAGTATTTCTTCGATATCTAAATTTTTATTTGACACACTATTGTTGTTTCATTTAGGAGTGGGTTAACATCAATTGACCTATTAGGGTGATGCCAAATAATCCTATTGAAATAAGCGAGGGATCTACAAGCATTTGATGAGGTCATTATAGTTTGGCAGAGTGACATTTGATAAGGTAATTATGAGGTTTCACTATGCGGGATCTTTGGTTAATGTGGGTGATAATTTTAGGTATGATGGATAGTTGTCCATTGAACTTTACTTTCATCATAATGAGTGTGATACCATAGCGTCATCCGGTTACACGCTTCTCCATCTCTGTCACTTTGTTGTATAGAAATATATTACTAGTAATGTTGGACCCCGAACTTTTCGTAGAATATTTGAACTATTGAATGAGAAATTTTGGTGATTAGTCACAAGTAAAGAACAAATGAATGAAAGTTCTTGAACCAAGAATTTATAAACAAGAGTAAAGTAGAGTTAAGAAATGTGGATAGATACATGATTTGCTATGGTGTTTTTGGTGGATAAGAGATTTTGAAATAGGAAAAAGTTAGGTGAAAGTTAGCAATAAAATGAAAGCAAAAATGAAGTTGAATATGTGTAGTAAGTTGATGAAGGATATGTATAAATGTGTATGTTCTGTTGTTAGTGCTCATGATTAATCATGGACTATATTTTCTTTATGGAGAATATTGATTTGAAATGAAGTTGAGAATGAGGAGTAAATGAAGTAGTAAAGGTGATCTTGGTATGAGTTGTGTTAAGGAAATATTTTGAAACAAATTGGTAGTTGATCTGGAAAATGTTTACTAAGTATGCTTCAGTTTTTTAGCCACAAATTTTTCTCTAGTTATCCAAACAAGATGATTCTTAATTTGGATTAAACTAGAGACATATGGGTACATTTCTTATGAAGACATTGAATTTAAATTCTGTCTCTAAGAATTTCAAAACTTGTTATGAAGTTGAGAATTGGGTGCAGTACATTGGGAGATGAATGTAAAATTTGTGTTCTAAATTCAGGGGAAATTTTGAATTGAAATAAATAGATCTAGACAAAGTTATCTTCTAGAAAATTATATAGTATGAAAATTTTGGACATCTGAGCTAAAAGTTGTGGCCCTTATAAGGGAAGATGTTCAAGAGTGAAGTTGTATCTTCTGCCTTTTTACTTCTTCTGTGATGACATCATCATCTTCTATATTTTGCTTCTTCTGCCTTTCTGTTTCTTCTGTAATGACGTCATCGTCTTCTATGTTTTGCTTCTTCTTCCTTTTTGCTTCTTCTATGATGACGTCATCATCTTCTATGTTTTGCTATCTTCTGTTCCATTTTTGCCCCTTAGAAGATAGAATTGGTCTTTAAGGTCTTCATGAAAGATGTAGATCTTAAAGTCCTCTTTCGAACCATATAAAGAACACCTTGATCCAATATCTGTAGGGAAAGTTATAGCAATTTTCCCCTTCCTTCTGTCTTTTTGCTATCTTTTGTGTTTTGCTATCTTCTGTCTTTTTGGCCTATCCTCTGTTCCATTTTCGACCCCTCAGAAGATAGAATTGGTCTTTAAGGCCTTCATAAAAGTTGTATATCTTGAAGTTCTCTTTCTAATCATATAAATAACACCTTGATCTGATATCTATAGGGAAAGTTATAGCAATTTTCCCATTCCTTCTGTCTTTTTGCTATCTTCTATGTTTTGTTATCTTCTGTCTTTTTGGCCTATATTTTGTTCCATTTTTGATCCCTTAGAAGATAGAATTAGTCTTTCAGGTCTTCATGAAAGTTGTAGATCTTGAAGTTCTCTTTCGAACCATATAAAGAAAACCTTGATCTGATATCTTTAGGGAAAGCTATAGCAAATTTCCCCTTTCTTCTGCCCTTTTGCTATCTTCTGTGTTTTGTTATCTTCTATCTTTTTGGCCTATCTTTTGGTCCATTGTTGACCCCTTAAAAGATAGAATTGGTCTTTGAGATGTTCACAAAATTTGTACATCTTGAAGTTTTCTTTCAAACAATATGAAGAAAACCTTGATCATATATTTTTCGGGAAAGTTATAGAAATTTTCCCTTTCATCTGTCTTTTTGCTATCTTTTGTCTTTTTAGCCTATCTTCTGTTCTATTTTTGACCCTATAAAAGATAGAATTTGTCTTTGAGGTCTTCACAAAAGTTATAGCTCTTGAAGTCCTCTTTTGAACCATCTAAAGAACACCAAAATTTGATATCTTTAGAAAAAGTTATAGCAATTGTAAAACATCTTCTATGTTACTGTTTATAAACATCTTCTGTGTTACTGTTTATAAACATCTTCCTGTTCATCCTATATAGTTTGGTCCAATTATGACCCTCTCGATGACATAATTTGTCTTTAAGGTCTTCACAAAAGTTGTAGATCTTGAAGTATTCTTTCAAACTATCTAAAGAACACTCCAATCTTACATCTATAGTGAAAGTTATACCAATTGTCCTAAGACTGGTTCAATATGACTGAGGACAAAACCAGATTTGATTCTTTGGCCATAACTTCTTCTCTAGACACTCAAATGACTTAATTCTTGAACCATTGGATTAGTAAGACATTGCTCTACATATTTAGAAAAAATCATGGCCATCTGAAATAAATTAAGAAAGATTGAGTGAAAGAGGTGGGATGGATACAGTGTGGGCACTCTTAAATAATATGGACTGGTGTTATTCTACTGAATATACTTCAGTATTTTAATGATATCTTGATTTGTAGAGCTCCAAATGAGATGATCTTTGACTTGTAGTAAACTAGAGACATAGGTTACAAATTATCTGAAGAAAGTGAATTGCAAGTAAGTCTCTAAGACTTTCTAGTTCTGGATGGAAGTTAGGTATAGTGTATTGTTTCAGTCTACCAACAGTCTGAAAAGTTTGGATTGCAACTTTTGGATTTCTGAACCAAATTGAATGATTTTGGTGTCAATCGAAGCTTAAGACAACGGAGAACATTTTTCTAGAAGAAAGTGTTATGTAAGAATGTTCAAGGATATTTTTGGCAACACACTTAAGCACAAAAGTCATAAGGCATAATTGGAAGGGAAAATGGGACTTTTTGGACTCGTTAAGGGCATAAAAGCACAATACCAAAATGTGGAATTATATTTAAGAGAAGGAGAAAACGTGAAGGAGAAGATTGCAGAGAAGTAAAATGCATGGATGAGAAAAGAGATAAGAGAGAAACATGAAAAAGAATGAAAGAGAGAAAGAAGAGAAAACAAGCTAGGTTTTTAATTTCCTTAGCCTTCAAGAGAGATTTTGAGGTTGTTGAAGAAAAGAAAAAGGTAGAGGAAGGGAAGAGCTTCCAATTGAGCCAAAGATCTCTTCATTTGGTGAAAAACTAAAGGGATCATAGAGGCCTATTTCAGTTAGATCATCTCACGGAGTACACATTAAAGATACAGCAGGAAAGAACCTTTGATACCTCAGGTTGTTTGCAAAGAGAAGAGGCATTTTGAGCAAGTCAAGTCTTTAAGAAAGAAAATTAAGGTGGGTACATGTTTATAATAGAACCAATAAGCCACTTTTATTTTTCTTTAAATCAAAGACATTTATGGATTTCAATTGCATCATAAGTGTTGCATCTATTGTTTTTGAATAATTTGTGAAATCTGCTATATGTTTGCTTCATGAATTGTATGACGATTGATGAAAAGTATTTGTAAATGATTCTTTTGAAAAGATGCATGTTTATGAAATTAAGTTTTCGGAAATGATTTTCAAGTTATAACAAGTATATGAAAAGCAAGTTTTTAAGAAAAGTGTCATTTTGGGCAACAAGTTTATAAGAGTTTGAAATATATGTGTTATGTGGGATTGTGGTAGTCCCTCAAGAACCGTCACGTGCACGTTGACCCAAGGATAGGCTTGTCCCGCCTGCCCACTAGTGGCTTGGAGCTCCCTCAAGGACTCCCTCAAGAATTCACGACTACACAGGATAATTATATTGGACATGTGTAGTGCGCCATGTTTTGTTCTTACCCAAACCATTTGATATGTTTATGTGTTCATGACAAGTTGATATGAGTGATACATTCATGTTTTGTGACTTGTGGATTTTGGCTGAAAGCCTAAGAAATATGTGTTTTGTAAACTCAATGACAATTTTCTATGATAAGAAAATTAATTTCAAAAGTTTAGCTTATCTTTTTTTATAAACTGTTTCCCACGAGCTTTCAAGCTCACCCCTTTCCTGTTCCATCTTTAGGTGATAGGTAAGAGATCAAGTGATCGAGAGCCTAGGGGAATTGCTTCATTTTCTATTTTGTATTTTTGTAATAAGCCAATGGTGTAGCTTTTGATATGTAAATAAAGTTTTTCAAACTCTGTTGCTTGAGAAATGAAATGATAGATTGAAGTAGTTTCGATTGTGTATGTTCTTATGATAGATTGAAGTAATTTTGATTGTGTATGTTCATTGACTTCCTTGTTAAGAGGGTTAAGTTGGAGGAATAAGTTTGTTTTGATGTTTGACTATTGTGGGCACGCCACCCTTATGGGATGATGCCAATAAGAGTTCATGGAAATAACTCTACAAGGTAATAGACACGCTCAAGTTAAGTATGATGATATTCGTAAAAGTTGGGTTCTGAAAACAGGACCCAACATTTGTAGTATCAGAGCAAGCGTTGGACTCTGGAAATAAGTGGGGTTCAACATATACTGTGGAATTCATTGGTATAAGATATTTTTCTTTTTTTCATAAAAGATTCTGATAGCTTCCTTTTGCGAAGATATGATTAATCACATTATGCTTGAATGACACTTCAAGATAAGCAGCACCGAGAATAGGATTATGTTGCATGTAGCTTTGCGTGTTCCAAGGTATGCAACTATAAGTGTGATGGGAAGAATGTTGTGTTAGAGGTTTGGAACGTTTTGGACAAGATCGAGAGGGTCCGGAATGGTTCTTAGGTAATTACAATTTTGAATTTTATTTTCATGCATGAATCTCCTATTTTATGGTAACAACCAAATGCTGCTAAGTTGGAGCTACAGGAAAACCACTGACTGATGTGGTATCAGTTGGTATTGGTGGAAGCTTCTTCGGTCATCTTTTTCTGCATACAGCTCTTTAAACAGTTTCTTCATATGCTTTCTTTATTGGATTTTTTGGATCTTAAATTTGCTGTCACAAAAGCTTGTGTATGGGTTAACATTTCTGCCTTTTCTCAACTTGTAGATCCAGAGGCTAGCAGACATGTTAAATGATGTCAGCTATGATTGTAAATACTTTCATTTTTTTTCTTATCTCATTTGGGCATACGTTTCGAATATGCATGAGGTTTTGTGTAACGCCAGACTTTCTAGGCCCTTTTGTATTATTCTGTACTTGGAGATACTACTGTATATTGATATATACATGGCTGTATATGAGTTCAAAGATGTATTTAAATCCTTTTGGGTATATATGTCAATGATTTATAATGTTATATGATCTTACATGAACTTAAAGTTCATCGGTATGCGAAATCTTGGAGATTTCTGACATATAAGCTTTTAAGTGTGTAAAATCGAGTCCATTGTATGGATATGACCATGGTGGTTGAGTTAAATGTGTTCTAATGCCTTAGAGGTGATTAGACATGATTTATAGACTTATTAGATACTTAGAAAGCTTAATTGGAAAGATTAATGTACATAAGGGCTTATTTGCCAATTGTTAAAATTCAAAGGACTTAAACGTAATTTTTCAATTCTTGGTAGACCAATATGTAATTTTATAAAGTTAAGGGGCTTAACTATTATTCCCAAAAGTTCAAAGACCAAAATAAAAATAAAAGTTTTGGTGATTCCCAAATTTTGGGCTTAATTGCAAATTTAGGGAAAGTTTGGAGGGTAAAATGGTATTTTCACATAACCTAAGAGGAAAAAGGAAATTTCACCATATTTTGGTAAAAAAAGAGTCAATATTCTAAGCCTTATTCATTCATAGTCGTGCATCTCATTACTAAAGACTTAAAACATGTTTTAATTAAAAGAAAGGAGAAGAGAAGAGGAGAAGACCAATTTTCGCCTATTCACTAAATCCTACCCTTTATTTTGATTCTCCAACTCAAATCAAGGTGTTCAAAGCTAATATGGGGTTAAGAAATTCAAATCTATCATTAGATTTGAGAAATTCTCAAAGGATTTGAAGATATCATCAAAGGAAGGTTTAGGTAAATTGTAGCGCCCCCTTACCATAGAGTACCCACCGGGACGCCCGTAGGTCATTCCAGTACATATCCTACGATAAGAGACCACTACTGACAACCACCACTAAACTCCCCATGGCATCATAATAATAAATCAGTAATAAGAAAAAGCAATCCTATTATGCATGAATAGTTCTATGAAATCCCAATCTATCCCATCCTATGTTAATTTACTATTCTACCCTTCCAAATTGAGGGTGGGATGTTACATAAATTTTGTCTGATCTCTCTCTACATTAGGATTTTGAGTTTGGTGTTAAGATATGTTGTTCTTCATGCTTGAATATGCATGAAGCATGGTTTACATGAATGAAATGTTTCATGGAGAGGGTTCTTTAAGCCATAACCGAAATGTCCCCTTTTGGTGAAAGTTTGTGAATTTTTGAATATCTTTTGAAATTGATGACCTAAATGAATTCTATGGTGTTAATTGTACATGTATACTGTGAATTGATGATGAAAAATGAAGAAGAAGTATGTTGGATAGGCTTGGTCGAAATGAAGGAAGAAGGAATGGATTAATGTGATGAGTTGTATAATTATGATGAATATGACTTAAATGAAGGGAATTGGATTGAATCAATGAAGTGTTGTTGATTGGAAGCACTTTTTCTATAACAAGATAGGAGCATGAATTACCATGATAAAGCATTGAAAATATGACTTGAAAGTCATGCACATTAGGTGTTTGATGAAATGTCTAAGTGAACTAGGCTTAGGATTTAAGGATTCATAATGATATAGATTAAAAGCGGCTTTCATGCTTACTTAAGAGTAAACTTGAATTATTGCTTAGATTGATGAATAATAACCTAATGTGCTTGGATAAAAATGATCTTAATTATGTTCTTAAAGGCATTAAATGCCTTAGAAAATGCAAAAGAAAAGCTAATGTTAATAGTAAGGAAGTAACCATGTGAGAAACTTAATGGTCGAATCCTATAGCTTAAAGAGAGCGATATTTTGTTTTATACAATTATGTGATGGTGTATAAATATGAAATTCATGTTTAACTAGTAAATACATTGTATGTTCTTTGTTATGTATAAATGCTCGAGAGCTGTGAATCGAAGAGCTCATATCGAGGATTGTTGAAGCTAAGGGAGTGTACACTTTTTTTTAGGTGAGTTGGGGAAATCATATCTCTCAAATGGGATTAGAAAATCCTAAGACATGAATGATGACTTATATGTGAATTTTGAACCTAGGTAATGCATAGTAGAATTGAATCTCAAATGGGTGCTAATATGCTTATGTATTTAAGAAACGACATTGTTTTAAAACTGATATTTTTGTTACATATTTTGAGAAATGATGTTGTTTTCAACAAACCTACATTTGAAGTGCAAAGGACAATGTTTTATTTTCTGAAACTACATTTTTGAATAACTTCGCATTTGGAATGCAAAAGATGACTTTTATTGCATGAAATAATGTTTTAGAATTTACATATGCATAATCGAGTCATGTATACTACATGTTCTTGTTCTCTTTTGGCTTAAAGCCATGGCATGGTTTCATCTTATCGGTTGGATCGATAAATAAAGGCATGGTGCCTTACTTGATCTTTGTACTTAATTTTTATACATGATTTTTGTGAATGATGAGGAATCGTGTGCTGGGCACAACAAATTAAGCGACCCCCGTACCCTTAACGCTGGTATATAAAAGTCAAGTGTTGGGCCCGAAAACTTTTTCTTTATTTTATTTATTTATTTATTATTCTTTTGTTTATTTCTTAATTTTTGCTTTTAATTGTTGAGTCTTATTTATTTTAGTAGTATTAAAAAGGGGAAGTAGGAATTAGAAGTAGACTAAAGTGTTAGAATTTTAAAGGAAGAAGGAGAGAAATAAGGGCTTGTTGGAGGAATGGGCTTGAAGGATAAGTGGATTAAGAAGAAGGAAGATTAGAAATGGATGGATTA
>JANKOE010007062.1:0-10728 GCA_026284465.1 Erythroxylum citrifolium | reverse complement strand
AAGCAAATATATGCACTGACTCAATCTCTGTGAGTGCGATGTTCATTTCAAAAATCCCATCTTTTTGGTATTTGAAAGAAAGTTAAAAAACCCCACACGGACCAATCATTCTGACCTACGCGGTTTCACCTTTCACTGAAAAAGATAAAAAAAGTAATTATAAAGCTTCCACCTCTAGCTTTCTTTCTTCAGTTTTGGTTTTTCTTAAAAAGAAAGAAACCATTTTTTTTAATCTCCGAGTATATCTTTTCATTTAAATATGGGTTCTTAGTTGGTGAGCTACATTTCCAGCTGCCTGGTTTTGACCGGCCTTAGATCATGGAAGGCTCGTTCTTGTGTTCGTCGCTTGTCCCTTTTTTAGAATTTTTGGATTCTGGGTCTCTCTCGTAACATCATCATCATCTTCCGTGAGGAACAACACCAGTTGTTAGCCTTTTGTTTTCACTTTTAGTTGAATATTCAATATATAGCAGCAGGTAAGCACCTTTCTTTAATATGTATCTTTTAGTTTCAACCATAAAGTTTGAAAATTTTTTGCTGCTTTTGTCTAAAAATTGCGTCCTCGCAAGTTTTTTGGTTGCATCGAATTGGGATAGGCTTGTAGCTGATATACAACTCTGATTCCTGTCTTGGTGTATTAGTAAATTTCATGAGGTTGGTCTTCTAGCAATCTCTTCATCATCTGAAAGAGAGATTTATACCTGCAGAACCTTAAGTAATTGCCTAATACTTGTATCTGTAGGTGTATATTTCGATAATCTTGATCTTAGTGATATTGGTGTAGCTTGTAGTAATAAAACATTTGTTCATACCTTGGAAGGTAATTGGTCCATCAAGTGAAATGAAGTGTCTTTACTTCCACAGCAGAGAGAAAAATGAAGAACAAAAGATGACAAAATCTGTTTCTGTACACTCAACCGCCTCAACATCATTGTCAATGTCAACTGATTGTGATTTCCGGAGATTAGGATCAGAGTTCAATTCCCAGAATGTCTCTGATTTCAGCACAGAATCATCCACAAAGAACTCATTTCCATTGTTCCCTCAAAGGCAAAGTAATCTCAGAGAGTTCACATTTTCAGAGTTAAAGACAGCCACAAAGAATTTCAGCCGTTCCCTTATGATCGGAGAAGGTGGATTTGGTGCTGTATACAGGGGAGTTATCCGGAGTCAGGATGATCAGAGCAAGAAGATGGATATCGCCGTTAAGCAATTGAGTCGAAGAGGACTACAGGCAAGCTCTATTGCATTCTTTTTTATCCTTGCACTCATCTGGTGCATCTTGAACTATGCAACTTCTAACAAGTTTTTACTAAATTCAGCTTTCATTTACCGTTTCAACTATCTGATGTGTTCTTCTGTTTATTCACAGGGGCACAAGGAATGGGTTACTGAAGTGACTGTCTTAGGAGTTGTTGAACATCCAAATCTTGTCAAATTAATGGGATACTGTGCTGAGGATGATGAAAGAGGAATCCAGCGCCTTCTAGTATACGAGTATATGCTGAATAAAAGTGTGCAGGATCACTTGTTTAATCGGCTCCGGTCACGTCTACCTTGGACCACAAGAATGAAAGTTGCCCAAGATGCTGCTCGAGGCTTAGCATACCTGCATGAAGGAATGGATTTTGAGGTATCTCTAATTGGATATATGCAGAGTATTAAGAATTAAACTTTGTGATTTACATTATAAATGCAACATAGGATGCACTAATTTCATGGGACTGTAAGATATTATAGTCCTTGATCCTAAATACGGTAGTAATAAACATTAGGAATATCAAAGCTGTATCTATGTCTTCTCATCTACTTGTATTTAAAGATATGTTCAGAAGTTTGTCTGTTACCTCTTAACATATTGACCTTGATCTACTTATTTTTCTTCTGCCCGTCCTCTCTCCTTTAGGTTTGTTGCAGTCCCGAACTTTAATAATGGAAGTTCGTTCAATAATTGTCTTACCCTTTTCTACTATTTGTGATTTAAACCATACAGATTATCTTCAGAGACTTCAAATCTTCCAACATACTTTTGATGATAAATGGAATGCAAAATTGTCCGAATTTGGTCTGGCTAGGTTGGGACCTTCAGATGGACAAAGTCATGTTTCAACTGCGTTATATTCCCAAATCTAAACGCTCTGTACCATTTTAAATCATATATGCAGTGGTATGTAATGAGATCAAATTTGAACTCATTGATGAACTGGCTTATGTGCTTCTCAAACAGGTAGTTGGGACTATCGGATATGCTGCTCCAGAATACTTACTAACTAGTGATGTGTGGGCTTACGGGGTTTTTCTATATGAGCTTATCACTGGCAGGCGTCCTTTGGATCGGAACCGCCCGAAGAATGAACAAAAGCTCTTGGAGTGGGTTAGACCACACCTAACTGATGCAAAAAAGTTCTGTTTGATTTGGGACCCTAGACACGAGGGAAAATATAATCTGAAGTCTGCACAAAAACTTGCTGCTATAGCTAATCGATGCCTGGCACGACAGGCTAAAGCGCACCCCAAAATGAGTGAAGTTCTGGAGTTGGTAAATAAAATCATGAATGCAACAGAAAATGGAAACCCTGCACTCCCTATGAAAGATTCACAGATTCCAAAGCTGCTCCTGACATCTAAAAGGGAATACTTGAAGAGAATGTTTATGAATCCATTAGTGGGAGAGAACAGATGTCTTGTATTGGAGAACATGGAGACCAAATGTAATCAGGACATGCTGAACTGGAACTCCTGTTTCAATCTTTATGTACAAACTAATGTCTGTCCTGAGGAGCACAACTGTAGATGTGTTATGAAACATATTATTTCTTAAACAAGTCCTTCTTCATCATTCCAGTTTTGAACATAAGCTGCAGCATTATACTTCAAAATTCTCAACCACAGCATGCACAAAAAGTTCTCTTGAGTGGTAGACTTTTTTCAGTCTGGCAAAGCAATAACCTCAGATTCTTACCTTGAGCATGTTGTTGTCTGGATATGCATAGAGAGTTGGACTACTCTTCTCAGGATCTAAATTCTCCACTGATCTGATAACTAAAGCCTGATATATTCAAGGCCTTCCATTACATATACTAACCTTCCATTACATATACTAAGGTGTTCTGTGTCAATAAGAACTTACCGTAACAAGGAATCAACACATCACTAAGACAAATGTATCCAAATCTTCATGGTCATTGGATCAATTCGAATTAAGTTAGGTTCCAACTTAATGAATTAGTTGATCCGGAGGCTCTCTTAGAAGGCGTTGCTATGGCTGGCCTCGTCAGAGTTCTGCGCGAACTTGACGACCTGGTTGTGTCAGGTACTCTAGGAGTTAGCTCTTATTCCAATTCTTAAGCATAATGGTTTTCGAAATTGGCGGTTCTATTATCTTAATTTTTGTTATATTACTAGATTAACTGAATTTGAATAGTTCTTTGCCTAAATAGAATATGGATATTCCATGCGTGCTCGGTTTATGTTGCTGATTCTTTTGCAAATTTGATGGGGCTATGATTAGTTGATTAAACTTCACCAGCGACCATGGCTTTTGATGCAGTGCCATTGAGTTAGTTTACGTATGGATTTTTGTGTGGTTCTATTTGATAATGAATTAGCTTTTAGGAATGTCTAGTTACTTCTTTCTGGGACATTGAATTTTTGCTTTCAGAGTTTTGTGGACTGTGGAAATGTTCGGTACATTTAGTAATTCCTCTTGCTCACATGTAACTGCTGCGAAATTTACTCTCCTTCATTTCCTTTCGAAATACCTACTTAAAAAATTTGTTTGATAGTTGTTCTTATGGTTTTTTGAAGGTTTGCTGCTGAGATATTTCATGATTTACATGAGGAAGTAATGGCAACTGCAACCAGAGGCCATGGCCTATTGGCTCGTGCTCAGCAGCTTGAGGCAGAAGTTCCTTCCATTCAGAAGCGTCTCTCTCCCAAACAAATCATTCGTCGTTCTTCTCAAGTGCAAGTTCTAACCTTCAATGTTATTGCTTTGTATATCATTCTGGGTTTCTGGTGTTAGCAAGTTGATGAGTGATTTGGACAATTTTGAAGCATATGTAAAGAGCGCTAGAAATCATTTGTTGAAGAATTAGGTGTTATGAACTTTGTTCCCTTCTGAATAGAAGTGAAGAACAGAAAATTCAGCATCACTTAAATTTTCTGTTAATGAATTGTAGATGTTGCTATTATCAATAGATCATTTTACTTATTTGAAATATGTTCCTCGATCTTGGTGGAACTTCAGTTGTATAGATGTAACTAGCTTTTGGTCGAAAAGCTGTGCAAGTCTGATGTATATGTACTTCTAACTCTATGGTTTTATCCTTTAAAAAGTATTAGGCTTCTATTCCTCCAAAGAATTGATCCTTTTTAGCATTATTTCATTGCAGACTTTGACTCACATCCTAATCTACACATGGAACAATTTGTCATTACTTGTGGTGGCCTGCCTCGCTTTGTGTGGACTCCTACTAGGAGTGCCGGGCTCCACCATTCTTGTTCCTTCTGGACAAGTATGATATTTAGATCTATTTTGAAGTCGCCAAAATTATTAACTTTTGAGACCATTCGTACTATAGTGATAGAAAAACCTGGGTCTGGATTCTTACAGGTTTGACGTTGCTATGGCTGGAGCATGTTTGAAACGATACACTAATCCATCATTCTTTAAAATTGAACCGATGGGTGAAATTTCTGTTGAAGCTCCTAGGGATAAGAAGATTCATAAAGTAAAGGTATATAGTGAGCTTTACATTGAAATTCAGAGGTCTTTCTTGGTAACACTTGATTTTTAATTTGGTACCTTAATCTGGGACAGAAAAAAGGATCACGCTGGAGGAATGGAGAAACCCCAGAAGTTGCATCAGTGTCAGAAGCCAAGTAAGGCCTTCGTTCAATATTCTTGGTGGTGACAATTTTGTATGCTTTAACTTGCATGTTTTGAGCGAGAAATTTTTATATAATTGCTTTTAAATGATACAAATTGCGTGAGTTGTTTTTGGAGGAGTGTGTTCAGAATATTCATCCTGACCCTACACGTGTTGTGCAATTGAAGAGAAGGCAATTAAATGGATTTCCTTTTGATGTGAAACCTGGGAAAAGTTGCATGGAAAAAGTCCTGGAGATTTGTTCACCAGATCATAAAACAATATGTGAAGTTTCTGTTACTCCACCAGCCTTGAAACTGACAAATGAAAAGCTGGAAATAGTTAGGTACAGTAAGTCCTGCCAAAAAGTCATTACAAGGAAAGTGCATGTTCATCACCTAATGGACACGGAGTTCCATTAAATCCCTTCAGAGATGAGTTGCATGGGGAGGCTGTAGATAGAGGAATCATGTAGACTTCTGATAAAATTGTTGATGGTGAGACAGGTGAATCCCCTTCTACTGTCCATAAAATGATGATTGAAGAGGAGATATCAGCTGATGTAGACGGAAAAATAAATGGTAGTCTGGATGGTGACAACTCTGATGACTTAACCAGTGAAGTAAACAATTAAATGGATGCTCTCACTACCATGGAGTCAGAAATGGAAACAGACAACGAGTACAAATCTAGGAAGCAGGAGCACCCCTTGAATGCTTTAAATTATCAGATGGATTCGGATAGAAATGATGAAAAGCTGGATGATAGATCCAACTTTTCAGACTGTCAATCGATTGGAATCTCCTCTATATCAGATGATGGGATCAGCTCATTTAAGAAAGGAACACATAGCTTTTCATTTTCTAGTTCTTCTAAAAGTTTTAAGTGAGAATATATTGTTTGATGGTGAGGTAGTAGCTCAGGTGTTCTCTTCCACTGAAGATGGGCTGGCGAAGACTATGGCTGAGAAATCAAACAATAATCATGTACATGGAGATAGTCTGAGGTTGGAATCCTTTGAGCTTGCATTGTTCAAGGATTTGTGTGCTGAGGGAGGCACGATCCATGATCCTGGAGAGACATTATGTACCCTATGTGCTACTGATTCAGATATGCACTTGGCTTTAGTACCTGTTTCACGTTCTCAGATAGATTCATCAACAGGACGTGAATCAAATGATAGACCCTCTAGCTATCATTATTATTTATTAGGATTTGTATTATTATTTTGTAATACAAATAAAAGTGGAATTTTGTAATCTATATCCACGTTGTTTCAGGTAAATTCCTTACCCACAAATGTATGAGGGTTACGTTCCAATTTATTTCAGTAAATATTTGAAGAAAGTGAACAAGTTTTTCTTTGTTTCCCTGTAAAAGCTTTCTGAAATGAATTCATGTTTACTCTGTTTATTCTATGGTTGGTATTAAGAGTGGTGAATGGGGTGATTATGTCACATTGTAAGCTGCAGCAGACTCTGTACCAGCAATTTCTAATCTTTCAATGTTTCCTTTTCATTTTACCAATTTTCTTTATGTTTCTCTGTTTTTATTTGCTTATTGGAACATATAAAAGTTATGTTCTTAAGTCTCAACTTTTAAATTTATGCGAGCTTTGTGTCAGTTTTGTTCTGTTCTTTCTTATTTGGAAGCATTTTGCATTGATGACTAATGCACCTTTGCCACCTAATTGCAGTATGGAATAAAGATATAACATCATCCAAGGATACATGTTACATTGAGATTTTGCCATACTTTCAAAAGTCCGAACGAGGTAAGGTTACGCGAACAATTTTCCGATCTCCTTTCAGATTTTTGTTCTTGCAAGTGATCTTTAATGAAAGGAAAGCTGAAATTTCAGTTGATCATCTCTTCTAGTCTTATAGCAACAAAGATTATGTCTAATAATGGATCCTTTACATGCAGTTATTTTCTTGAGCTTTTGGGCAGAGTTACACTATAATTCAATATATCCTGAAGTGTTGGAACATGTCTTCCCCACCAACTCCTCCGTAATTGGTGGCTTAATTTCCTGCAACAACTAATCTATATATGTAATGTAATCAGATTAATTATAAAGTATGAATGAAGAATTATCTGTTAATTCCAAGTCTGAAGGAGGTAAAACAATTTGGGACTGAATAGTTATCAGATTAGTTTTGAAATGAATGACATACTTGCCTTATGACATATCACAAGCATTTGCATATGTTGCTATGATTGAATTTAGTTCCAAACATTAGATTTGTTTTTCGACAGAGAGCACGCATACTTTCCAGTCTGTAGTTTCTTATTGTTCTCGTCTCATCTGTTTTCCAGACCTACCTCTGATGGATACTAGGAAGAAGAATTGGTGGATGCTTGGAAGCTAAAGCCAAGAATGTCCAGTGGCAAATGTAGCATTGAAGAGCTTCCATTCTGAATTTGAGTGCCATTGGTGCTTCTGCTACACTACTTCCCCATTCTTTTGTGCATATGAAATCTATTGTGCCCTCTATTTGTATGTAGGAATTTTTGAACAAAACGATAAAAAGAAGAGTGAGCAGAGAAGACAAGAACAATGAGATAAAAGGAAATGATATTAACTCACATGCTTGATTAAATTATCAGAACAAGGCCTTATATAAGGCTTACGCACAGTGGCCAACATGGTTCACAAAAGCATTAATAAAAACTACCCACTACTTCCTAAAAACTACCCACTACTATTTGTTGACATGTGCTGAAATTGGAAGCTAACGGAACAGAATCAACAGATAAATTAAAGGGATTTTCTTCATTAATTTTCTGTAATCGTGATTTATTAGTATTCCATAGATAGTACTTGTAAATAATATATATACAGCCTTTTACAATGTAAGAAACATGATAGAAATATATACAAGTGTTGACATGGTATCAGAGCTAGGCTTTAGGGCCGGCAAATTCTTTTCTATAGAGTAAGAAAAAGGGAGAAGAGAAACACGAGAGAACGAGAGCAATGGAGTTTACTCCTTCTACAGGGAACTCTCAAATGGAAAATACAATACTGTCAGATCTGACGTCAAGAATATCTCAGATGGTGAACCAGACATCAACCATGGCAAGTCATGAACCTATTACAGCTGTGGTTGGCATTAAACTAGACGACACCAACTACGGACTTTGGTCCCAAGTCATGGAGATGTACATCGCAGGCAAGGACAAGTTGGGATACATAGATGGGGATCTCCCACAGCCACAAGAGACAGATCCGAGTTTCAAAAAATGGAGAACTGAGAATGCAGTGGTGAAGGGATGGCTAATCAATTCCATGGATCCCAAACTGATTGGAAACTATGTAAGATTTCCAACGGCAAAAGCCGTATGGGATGCAGTTGCTGCAACATACTTTGATGGCAGTGACACTTCACAAGTTTATGATTTGAAGAGAAAGGTAATGAAACTTAAACAAGATGGGGGATCTATTGAAACTTATTACAACAACCTCCAAGGCTTGTGGAGAGATTGATTTTCGCCGTCCAAATCCTATGAAATGCGAAACTGATATACAAAAGTATAACTCAATTTTACAAGAAGACAGAGTGTATACGTTCCTAGATGGATTGGATGATAGACTTGACAAAATCCGAGGTGACGTGCTACGACTCCAACCATTTCCTTCACTAGAACAAGCATATGTGCATGTGAGAAGGGAAGATCTTAGACAAATGGTGATGCTGACAAAAGGAAATGATGTGCCTGCGGCTGCAATGATCTCAAAAGGTGGACAGAAGCCTCAGCAACATTCTTCACTCCACCTAATGCCCAATGGGAAGCTGAATGCAGGGTCAAAATCAAAATCACTAGCAGAAGAAGGAGGCTGCACACACTGTGGGGGTACAAAACACACTAAAGAGACTTGTTTTAAGCTGCATGGATACCCAGATTGGTGGGATGAACTCAAGGCGTAAAAGAAACGTCAAGCTAGTCGAGCCACTTATGTGCAAGCAAAAGACTCAGCCTCTGTTGCAGCAAACGAACCTCAACTTTCCCTCATGCCACAACAGGACGCTTCAACAGCCATTGTAAATAAAGCTACGACTCTTAATAATCCAGGTAACCACAATTGGATTGTTGATTCAGGAGCGACAGATCATATGACGTTTGATCCGCAGGATTTCATTGAAACTACCCAACCAAGACGGACGTGCATTGCTAATGCCAATGGAGTAACTTACCCAGTTGTTGGGGCTGGAAAAATGGAGCTTTCAAACTCGCTTTCACTTTCAAACACTTTGCTAGTTCCATCACTTTCAAATAAATTGTTATCTGTAGGCCAAGCGACTGAGGAATTGAATTGTTGTGCACTATTTTATCCCAAGTTTTGTGTGTTTCAGGATATTCTCACCAAGGAGATTATTGGTCGTGGTACTAAAAGAGGGGGACTGTATTACATGGATGACTTCGTTAGTGGGCGGGCAAACACTACACTTCTAGTTGGAGACAAAGATCGACAGGTTTTGTTATGGCATCGTAGACTGGGGCATCCATCATTTTCATACATGAGGCACTTACTTCCAAGTTTATTCTCAAACTTACATGAGTCTGTTCTTAAGTGTGAAACGTGTATCATGGCAAAGAGTCATCGTGTTCCTTATCCACATAGTAAGAAGAAATGTGAGACACCTTTTTCTTTAATTCACTCGGATGTTTGGGGACCAGCCCCTATTTCGGTTTTATCAGGCTTTAGATGGTTCGTAATCTTTGTCGATGACTGCACACGAATGACTTGGTTGTATTTGATGAAAAATAAAAATGAGGTGTTTGGAATTTTTCTTCACTTTCATAACATGATCACAACTCAATTCTCTGCAAAGCTTCAGATTCTACGATCAGATAATGGTGGGGAATATGACAACAGTGAACTAAGAGACTACTTTCAAGCACACGGTCTACATCATGAAACTAGTTGCTCCCAAACACCACAACAAAATGGTGTTGCAGAGCGAAAGAATAGGCATATCCTTGAGACAGCTCGTGCTCTCCTAACAGACGCTAATGCACCTCGACGCTACTGGACAGATGCAGTGATGGCTGCAGTCTACTTGTTGAATCGAATGCCATCTCGAGTACTAGACTTTGAAACTCCATTACAAGCTCTTGCTCATCATGTACAATTGCCGTCTATTTTGATGCTCTTTCCTAAGATATTTGGGTGTGTAGCATATGTTCATCTTCATAAAAATCAGCGTACCAAACTTGATCCCTGTGCTGTTCGATGTATGTTTGTGGGATATGCAGCACATAAGAAAGGATATCGATGTTACGATCCTATTACCAAGCGCCTCTACACAACAATGGATGTTACCTTTCTTGAAACTGAAGCTTATTTTACACCATCTCCTCCTTCTCTTCAGGGGGAGCTACGTGAGGAAGAAAAGAACGAGAATGGTTGGGAAAGATGGTCAGGATTTGAAGATACAAACTTGGAAATAAATGTAATAAGTGACATTAAGTCTGATGAGAATCAAATTGAAGAACAGAATGAAGCGGATGAGGCTAGAAATGAGCAGGAGCAGCAGTCCATAGAGCAAGAACAATCCACCTCTCACATTTTAGTACCAAATGACAGCTCTCCTGAGAACACTCCTGAGGTACAATCTGTAAACTCATCTCCCAATCATATCGTTGATGATTCTGCTGGTTATAGATTACCTTTCAGGCATAATCGTGGCAAGCCACCAAACAGATACTCGCCTGATCATGAAGGGAACGAAGCAACATATCCAATTGCCAATCACATATGCACTCACAGATTGTCACAACCTCTCAAAGGTTTTGTACACAAGCTGTCTTCTGAGCATATTCCAAGTACAGTTCAAGAAGCCTTGAATGA
>JANKOE010006905.1:0-10736 GCA_026284465.1 Erythroxylum citrifolium | reverse complement strand
AAAATATTCAAATATTATGGGATATAGTGTAATAAGTTATATTTTATTCACAATTTAGGTAAATAATATATATAATTCAATAATTAAGAAATGTTTTATTTAGTTATTGATAGTTTACGGAGATGTCAATTATATTGCTTTCAATTTTGTACCTTTTATTTTGATCTATAGTCTAATAACTATTGGAACCTTTAATTTTCAAAAAATATTACAACATTTAAATTAAAAATAACTTTTTAGTTTAATTATAAATTAGCATTATTTTTCTAGATTTATAATATATAGGATAATAAGGAATAAAAAAGACAATTAATCGGTATTTTTTTACAATTGAGTAGGCCTTGCACTTTCTTTAGTTACAAAAAGTATCAAAATTCTTATGAAACAAAAATTGTTTATAATAGTACATGATTGTTCAAGTTATAGTTGCTAAAAAAAGGTTATCACTTAAAATATCTTTTTACGCAACTTTTATCTTGTATAAGCACTAATATAATATAAGCAAAAAGTTGACGCAACAAAACATCATTAAGGATGTATTGGTGGTAAAACCGTCTTTCTTATCTATTAAATCATTGATGAAGGAAGTCGACTGTGATGAATAGAGAGATTTTCTACCTTCTATCTAACTTCAAGCTTCCTTTGCTCTCACCATAATTAACCTAACCAAACCATTGTCTTCATCCTTCATCCTTCCTCCATCTCCAATCCATTATACACTAAACTAAACTTAACCTACACACTACAACAAAAAACTTAAACTTAACCTACACACTACAGCAAAAAATGTTTTGGGCAACGCTAAATTTGTAACAGTTTAAAATGTGTTGGTTAAAACTAATATAGTGCAACAGTTTTTAAAGTGTGGCCTTTAGTAATATTAATAGGCAACGCTAATGGTAATTTATTGCCATATATTTTAAAAGGCATAAAATTGAAATGTCGTTTCTATAAAACTTCATATAAGTAAAAATTACATCCGTTGCAATTTTAAACAATAATTAAGGATTATAATAAGTAGCCTCATACTCATACCCACTTAGGCCCAAGTCTTACCTGAGCCCGAGCACAATCGAGTCTAGCCAAACTTGATTAAAAATATCATTTAATTTTTAAAAATAAAAAATAACATCATTTTTTAAAATTTTAAATTTGAATTAGGTTGGATTGGACAATCTAAGCTCGACCTGAAACTTAAAAATATTTTTAAAAAAACTAAACACAGCCAAAATTATGATCAATTCAAGTCGAATCAAGCCAAATCAAACTGAAATGGGTAACTTTTGTCCAAAATAGTAACAATTAAAGTATAGTCAATAAAATTCGATAAGCAATTGAAATATTTGGATAATAATTTGCAGCTTTAACAAATTCTAAAATTTCAACTGATAATATTAACTTATTTGGCAAAGTCATTTAATATTAACTCAGATATTTAAATATTTTATAAGCTAAAAATACATAAAATTAGAGACTTTACATTAAAATTATTACTCAAAACTTATAAGTTAGAATCGTGAAATTCTTATGCTGCTAATTTTTAAGTTAGAATTGTGAAATTCTTATGCTGCTAATTTTTGAGTTGAGCATTTTAAATTCATATGTTGATGAAAATAAAAAAAATTGTGTAGAAAAAATACACCTACATATTTCACAAGAATTTACAAGCTCAAGTAACTATTGGGAAAAATGCAAAATTAAAAATTAAAAAACAAGTTTTTAGTTTAATTATAAATGAGCATTATATTTCTATGTTTATAATAGATAAGAAAGTAATCCTTTTTAATTAATCTTTTTCTGCAAATGAGTAGGCCTTGCACTTTCATAATAGTATATGGTTATTCAAGTTATAGCTAACGAAAAAACTTATCACCATATATATATTATATAAAAGTGAAACGTTGATGTGGCGAAACATCAGTGGGGATCGGATGTATTGTGGGAAAGGGCGTGAAACACGCTTTTTCAAAACTTTTAAGATGTAACTCTTCATTTGTCAAAACATTAATGGGGATCGAACGTATTGTAGGAAAGGTTGTGAAACACGCTTTCTCAAAGTTTTTAAGATATAACTCCTCGTTTGTCCGACTACAACATGCTCTTAAGTGTCCATTCAAATTTAGAAGGTAAATGGAAAATAAATAAAGATATAAGTAATTCCTAGCTTTCATTTTTAATCAACTAACCAATTTCACTGTTGCCTAGTACACAGTTATAAGAAATTTATTTATTAATTCTTTGTTTTGAGTTTAATTTTTAATAAATCATCTTATTTTTCTTTACATTAAACAAAATTTATTTATTTACATTAAAAATAAAAATCTTACTAATGAGTTGGTTTAGAGTAAAAATAAAGAGTAACAAGTACACAGATTTTTTGTTTTAATTAACCAATTTTTTTATATTTTATTAAATCTTATCTATATATTTATATAAAACTTATATATAGAATTAAAATTTTATGTAACAAAATTAAACACCCTTTTTAATCCAAACAGTATGAAAGTGAAATCTTCTGTTATTTTTCTTTAAGACCAACCTATGTGGACCTGCTGAAATTTGTGGCCGTGCATGAATACAATAGACATAAGAATTGGTTCAAACAATCTAGTGGGCCGAATTCTTTCTTGCAAAACTAAAATAAGATGTATTGACAAGACAAACGAAGAGATAACCATGTGAAACAGATTTCATAGTTATCCATCAACATCTATTCGACTATTCTTAGTGTCTACTTAATCCATCATCATCTATTCTGACAATTCTTAATGACATCGTACACGATTGTCTCGAAGAATTCAAAGCTGTTTGATTCACGTGGGAATAGTAGATTCCAAAAAGATATTGGAAGTGAGGTTAACGTCAATGAGTACAAACTTAGTTGGAAGTTCAAAAATTAATGAAAATTTGCCACCTAATTAGTATACATTAATCACTTAATTTTCAATTGATTTTATGATTATTCAACTATCATTTCATACAAATAAAGTATTTTTATCTCCTATTTGTGTTTATCTTGAAGAAAAATATTCAAATATTATGGGACATAGTGTAATAAGTTATATTTTATTCACAATTTAGGTAAATAATATAATTCAATAATTAAGAAATGTTTTATTTAGTTACTGATAGTTTACAGAGATGTAAATTATATTGCTTTCATTTTTTTACCTTTTATTTTGATCTATAGTCTAATAACTATTGGAACCTTTAATTTTCAAAAAAATATTACAACATTTAAATTAATCGTTTTTTTACAATGGAGTAGGCCTTCAACTTTCTTTAGTTACAAAAAGTATCAAAATTCTTACGAAACAAAAAATTTTCATAATAGTACATGATTGTTCAAGTTATAGTTGCTAAAAAATGGTTATCACTTAAAATATCCTTTTACGCAACCTTTATCTTGTACAAGCACTAATATAATAGAAGCCACATTTCCTTAGAGAGCGAGTGAGAGTGATTGAGAGATGTGAGCGATTGAGAGTGCTGACGAGTGTGCTCCAGATCTTGCGAGCCCATAGCGTGGGATCTTGCTGTTTTTAATGGCTTCTTCTTCTACCTCTCCTTCTCCTCCTCTTAGATCTCCTTTAGCCCCTCTTGCTGCTTCTTCTTTGTCTACACCCCGACCTGCTTCTTTACCCATCACCAAAATCCCTACCCCTCATTCCCAAAACACAGACCCAAATATCCCTGTTCCGTGCCCGTCTTCTCCACTCAAACCTGCTTCGTCGACTTCTGACCTTGCTCCGACCTCCAACCCTCAACCCCCTAAACCTAGATATTGGAAATCTGTCGCTGCTGATGGCCAGGTGGATCTCTCTTTGCCGAAGATGCAGACTTTCTATCCTCTTGAGACTAACGCCGATCACATTGTGGTAATCCCTCCTCGTGAGCTTGCACAACAGGGAGCAGCTAAGTTGAGGTATGCCCTGTTTGGCTTCTTCTTAGGCAAACACCCTGCCTTCCCAATGGTTCAGAGGGCGTTATCTAAATCCTGGGCAGCTTTTGGATTGACTGATCTGCTTCTTACAGGGGGGAATAATTTCCTCTTCAAGTTTGAATCTGAAGAGGGGATGAATGTGGTTATGGAAAAGGGGCCTTGTCATATTCAAGGCAAACCCCTTTTTCTAAAAAGATGGAGTCTCAATGGCGGGGAGTAGGAAGTCGTTAGAGTAGCACCTGTTTGGATTAAATTCTTCCATATTCCAGTGGAATATTGGACCAACGAGGGACTAGGCAGAATAGCCAGTGCAGTGGGCAATCCTCTATTAATGGATACACCAACAACAAATATGTCTCGGATTGTTTATGCCAAGATGTGCGTGGAGATGGAGTTGGGAAAACAATGGCCGACTTCTTTTCAATTAGCTACCTATAATGAAGAGGGGACCCTGTCTTTTAAGGAAATTGTGGTTGACTATGAATCGAAGCCAGAGCTGCCGCAACAGAAAAGGGACTGGGTTCCTACTGGGAGGATTTTTGAATCAGGTTTACACCAGGAATTGGTAAAGGGGAAGGACCCTCAGATGGTAGAGGAACCAGTACAGCAGAATAATGGGAAGGTAAATGTTTTCAGGCCCAGCTTTTGCCTCTGGAGATGCACAACTCTGGCACCCAACTTGAACAAGGGGAGGATCATGAGTCAATACAACAGGAGCCAGTCAATGCAATGGTTCAAACCACTGAACAGGAGAGTAGCTCTCCAGAGGAGTTAGAGACAAATTGTCAGCTCCAGGAGCTAGATGAACCAGTGGGTAAACAAGGGGCTGCTGAGATCCAGGAAACAAGTCAAGTAGATAAACATCTGTATCCTTCTAACTCGGAATTGATTCCTGATCAGAGTCCAGGGAATACAGAGGGGGCAGAGGGGGATTACATTGTGAGAACTAGTAGGAAAACTAGGAGGAAGGAAAAGTAGAGGATTTGTTGTGTTTTAGCTGCCATGAATTTAGTTTTTTGGAATGTTAGGGGTCTCAATAATTCTAGGAAGCAATTAGTTGTGCGTGCTTTGCTTAGGAGTGTGTCTGTGTCTTTTGTGTGTTTAACTGAGACTCGTATTAAGTGTCACATTGTGCTGAATAAAGTGTGCTCTTCTTTCTTCCCTCGTTGGCATTCTTTTGATAATTTAGATTCCAGTGCAAATGGTAGGTTATTAGTTGCTTGGAATCCTTGTGATTTGCTTTGTAGCCCTAGATTCTCTAGTGATCAGCTGGTTCATTTGGAGCTGTCTGGCATTAATAGCTCTTTAGTTTTCTATGTCACTTGTGTGTACGGGTCAAATATCCCTACTCATAGGAAACATCTGGGGTATGATTTGGAACGTATTTACAATTCAGTAGGCAATCATCCTTGGATTGTAGCTAGTGATTTTAATGATGTTTTGTACTCTCATGAGACTTATCCTTTTAACCCTTCTCTTCCCCCGGGTATGAGTGATTTTAGGCATTGTGTTGCGGCTTGTTCTCTGTTTGATCTTAACTCTAGTGGTCCTAAGTTTACATGGTCTAACAAGCAAATTGGTGACTTTTATGTTGCTAGGAGGTTAGATAGAATGCTTGTCAATGCTGCATGGACTGCTAGGTTTCCTAGCTCTCATGGGGTTATTCTTAATCCAAACATCTCTGATCACTCTCCCATAGTGCTTAGGTCTCCTTTGGTTCAACCAAAGCGTCCTACACCTTTTCGGTTTTCCAACTTTCTTGTGTCTCAACCCACTTTCCTTCAGGTTGTAGAAGAGGCATGGAATAGCCCTGTTTCAGGCACTCCTATGTTTTGTGTAGTGTCCAAGCTTAAATTAGTAAGGCGAGCTCTCAAAGGGCTTAATTCGAGTAAGGTAGGTGATGTTCATTCGAGGGTTGAGCAATGCCAAACTTTCCTTAACCAAATTCAAGATCAAAAGAGGCATCAACCAAATTGCCCTTTCATAGTAGAGAGGGAAACTGAAGCCATTCAAAACTTGATTAGTGCTTTAGCAGATCAGGAATCCCTTTACAAACAAGCTTCTCGGATTAAGTGGCTCAAAGAGGGGGATTGTAATACGAACTTTTTTCATCATTCTCTTCTGGCCAATAGAAATAGAAACAATATTCACTCACTCATAGAACCAAATGGTAGTAGAATTGTGGAAGTAGATGAGATTCAAAATCATTTCTTGTAGTTTTTTCGAAGAACTATAGGGGCTAGAAAGATCCTCCCTTCTTCATAAGCTTTTTTGGACAAGTGCTTTCCTAATAGGATTCCAGTGACTCTCCTTACTAAACTTATCACTGATGTCTCAATCCAGGAGATAACAGAGGTTCTCAATTCTTTTAATCCCAATAAATCTCCGGGACCCGATGGTTTCAATGGTGTGTTCTTTCAACATACTTGGCATATAGTTCGGAGGGATATCTCTAGGGCTATTCAAGACTTCTTCCAACATGGGCGTCTCCTCAAAGAACTCAATTCTACGTTTATCACTCTCGTCCCTAAGATAGAAAATCCTTCCACAGTCAGAGATTATCGGCCTATAGCTTGTTGTAATTTTATCTATAAAATGGTTGCGAAAATCATAGCAAATAGGCTTAAAGATCTCCTCCCTGCTGTCATAAGCCCTAACCAAAGTTCCTTCCTTAGGAATCGTCGTATAGGGGATAATATCTTATTGGTGCAAGAGGTTTTCAAAAATTATGACCTAGCCAATAAACATAGGAGGTGTGCTTTTAAGGTGGATGTACAAAAAGCTTACGACTCGATCCACTAGGATTTCTTACTTAATATTCTAGTAGTTATTGGTTGTCCTCCCCAATTCATAGGTTGGATTAGAGAATGCATTACCTCCCCCGCCTATACGGTCTTGATCAATGGGTTCCCTTCAGAGTTTTTCCCAGGGAAATCAGGCGTCAGACAAGGGGATCCTTTATCCCCTCTACTGTTTATTCTTTGTATGGAGGCTTTCTCTAGGAGTCTTAATGTTTTTATAGGTGAAAGTAGCACTTTTCCTTATCATTGGAGATGTAGAGCCCTCAAACTTACTCATCTACTTTTTGCTGATGATCTCTTTATGTTTTTGTCATGGTGATTTAGGCTCGATCCAGACTTTATTTGATTGTCTGCATAACTTCTCCAATTTGTCTGGTATGGGAATAAACCTCTCTAAGAGCCAATCCTTTATGTCTCTAGAGATGGAGCCATTGACCCATCAAATAGCTCTCTTGTCTGGTCTGTCAAGGGGGCAACTTCCCATTCGCTACCTGGGAGTTCCTCTTCTGACAGGCAGGTTGTCAAGGAGGGAGTGTATCCCGCTTCTGGATAAAATTGACTCTAGAATAAACAAATGGACTCACAAGTTTCTGTCTTATGCTGGGAGAGTGCAATTAGTCATTTCGGTCCTTACTTCGTTTAAGGTCTATTGGTCTAGCCTTTTCATCCTGCCCTCCTCTATTACTAAGGAAATAGAGATGAAACTTAGGAATTTTTTATGGTCTGGAAAGGTTGATTCAAGAGGTCAACCTAAGGTTAAATGGAATGATATATGTTGTACAAAAAAAGAGGGTGGTCTAGGGATCAAGCACTTGTGTACTTAGAATACGGTTTTACTTGGGAAGCGGATTTGGTTTCTGTTTCATGATAAGGAAGCTCTTTGGGTGAGGTGGGTTCACACTATCATACTCAAAAGAACAATTTTTTGGCATACCTCTCCTACTAACAATAGTTCCTGGAGTTGGCATAAGCTTTTGTCTATGAGGGATCTAAATGGGAATCAATTTCGGTTTAGAATTGGAAATGGAATTTCTACTTCCTTGTGGCTGGATCCTTGGCATCCAAGTGGCTTCTTACTGGATCATTCTACTCCTAGGTTGATCAATGGGTCTGGACTTCCTTTGAGTGCTAAAGTTTCGGCAGTAATAAGAGACAATGGTTGGTGTTGGCAGGAGTTACCGGTGGGCCTCAGTCACTTGGTTCCTCTTACCTACCCCCCTGATGACTCAAGAGAGGATACCTTAGAATGGTTAGCGTGTACTACAAAACAGTATACAAATGCGTCTGCTTATACCTATTTAAGGCCCCCAGTTCCTACAGTTCCCTTGTACAAACTTGTTTGTTATAACAAAAATAGTCCGAGGTACTCCTTCATTTTATGGTTAGCATTTTTACATAAATTTCCAACAAGGGATAATTTACAGTATCTTCATACTCCTAATAGGTGTTCCTTGCGTGTAGCTGACCTTGAAACTATTGATCATTTATTCTTTAAGTGTCCTTTTTCTAAAACAATTTGGTTTCAAAGCCTTAGTCATTTTCAACTGCCCATACCTCCTCTTACAAATTTTCAATCCATCTTATTATGGTTCTCCCAGCCAGCCACCAGAACCTGTGACATTAACTCTTTCCTCATTATTCTTTTTGTTACTGTCTATAACCTGTGGGCTGAAAGGAATAGGCGGACCTTTAAAGAAGAAGCCATGGATGAACAGAATCTCTCTATGCGTGTGGACTTTCAAGTTATGGAGCACCTCAGCTTAAACACTGAGAGAAGGTAATACTACTTGTGTTTAATTTTATCTTTCATGTTTTATCTGAAAGTGATGCAGCCAGCTGTCAGTTCAATTCGTATAGGGCATCCAGACTGGGTTGTCCTACTCATGAAGGCCAGCCTTGTACTTTTCTCATTCGTGGGTCTTGGTTCAAATTAACTGTCTTTGCACAGGGCTTAGGAGCTCTAGATCGTCTCGCACAACAGAGAGTCACAAATTTAAGGCACAATACAAAATGCTAGTATATTGTTGATTGACCGTGTTTCTGGAATTGGGTTGATTATTGTGTTAGTTGACAGTTGTTGGGCTTTAGTTCTTTTGGGTGGAAACTATTAGAGAGTTTGCTGATTGAGTTTGTTTTCTGTTTTAGGGTTGGGAAGTGGTGAGCTTCCTCAAGACTTTTTGGGTAAAGAGATTTAGGGATTGAAATCTCTAGACTGTACATATCTTTTTCATTTTATAAATACCTTCTAATTTATAAAAAAAAAGTCTTAAAGTACTTAAAAGTGTGTTACTACATCCTCAGATTGCACATTATGAGAATTGGTGTTGGACCTACTTCCACACCAGCACTAGTTTTATTATGGAACTTTAGTTGTCTCAAATTCTTAGTTGTTTCAAATTTGTGTATAACTAGTGATGCTGCCTAGCCTGGTTTGACATTTATCTAGCATTTTCCACTAAATTCTCTAATTTTCAACATCTTTGAGCTCGATTTAGTCTTTGACGCCTTTTACAAAATTGTTTTCCATCTTGTTAGCTTTTAAATAACTCCAACATCTCCTTGATCATACAACTATGGAGAAAGTTACACTCAAATATTAGATTTCTCCTTCAATTTTTTCACCTATAAGAAATGAACTAAATATAGAAATTTTTTTTAATTCATATCAACATGTTATAAATTAAATTATAACTAATTTAACCTATAAACATGCACAAATATAGACTCATTAAAGGACTCGTTAACTAACTTCTAAATATACGAGTAAGTCTTCATTTGTATAGAGAAACCTACCATGTATCATTTACCCTTTTTGTTAGACACTCTGATCTTGCTTAGACACCCCTTCTCAATTGTCATTGTGCCTAGTAAAAACAATTAAAGTCGACATCATCCAATTAAACCTCTCCCTCTTTGTTTTGATCTTTTTTTTTCACCATGATATTAACTTTCTTATCCCTCACTTTTCATTTTAAGCATTCATAAGCGTAGTACAACCCCTTACTAATGAAGCTAGCAACATCTTTCAGTTACTTCTTAGGATTGGAAACTCTAACACCTTCCTATTTCTTTTCTCATACAACCATGAGTACCGCCATTCTTTTTATCATCATTGTTACCCCCAACTAGTAGTGGCACTTTTCACTTACTTAGGCATATTCAATAATTACGACATTAAGGAGGTCCTTCACATTTAGCCTACATAATTTCGTTTGTGCCCAACCTTTTAAGCTAGAAATGAAGTTAAACAAATTATCCTCATCGTATAGTTATGTATGTCTAACATCAAAGAAGTTAAATACCTCCTATATGCCCTTATTGAGTTATCTTATATTAGGCATTTTGGGCCTAGCTTGCTAGCTAAAAAGTATTATTAGATAGGAACTAGTCTATTAGCTCCTTATTTAATTTCATCCCAATATTAATAAGAGATCTATTTGCATTGACCTTATTAGAGATTTTCTTATCCACTAATTAGCTAGTAAGGAACTAGTTTATTAGCTCTTATTTAATTTTTCCCTAATATTAATAAGAGATCTATTTGCATTCACATCATTAAAGGTTTTGTTATCCACCATAATTTTATAGCACCAACCATTTACATAATTTTGATCAAGTCCTTTACTAAATCAAAATAATTGGTAGCAAAATATTGGTCTATATCTCACAGGAAAATTTTAAGTACATTGGTTCCCTGTTTGTCATTGAAAACTTAGAGCTCTCTCATTAAAGTGTATTCCTATTAAACTGTAGGGATAAGTCGCCTTGTATAGAGATACAAGTCGCCTTATTCCATTTCGGTACTACAAGTCGCCTTGTATACCCATGCAAGTCGCCTTGTGTGTGTACAGTACCGATAGTTTGTTAGAGTAGTGCCCTAAAGGCAATCCCCTTTAGCGCATTTTGTTCATAGTTATGTACAGACATTATGAATAAATAAAGAAAGGCATGTTTCATTTATTTGATGTTCATTTTATTATGAATTGATTGGA
>JANKOE010006887.1:0-10737 GCA_026284465.1 Erythroxylum citrifolium | reverse complement strand
ACTCTTACTCGACTGCTTTGTTTTTGAGAAATCATTGTTTCTTTCGCAGTTTCTTCAGATGATTTCTTCCTTACAATGGTTATGGGCTTTGTCTCCTTAGCTTGATACTTAGAACTCTTCACGGGAGATTTCTTCATTGTCTGCTCCCCCTCTTTGGTAGCTTGAAACTTCCGAAATTGCCCCTAAACTTCTTTTTAATACATACTTACTTTAGGACATTATTCTAACCATCAAATTGAAGGAATTTGCTAAAAATTTCTTCTAGAGAAATGTTTCTCATTGTCTTAATTTCATAACGCCACCAAAATCATTTAATTTGGTGCACTACATCAGAAGTTATGCTCCAAACATTTCGGATTTGTCTTAAGCTAAAACAATTTCCAACACTTTACTTCCATCCAAAAATTGACAATCTTAAAGGCCGAAATAAAATTCACTTTCTTCAGACAAATTGTATCCCTATTTCTCTAGTTTAATCCAAATCAAGAATCACCTTATTTGGATGACTAGAGCAAACGTTATGGCCAAAATACTTTCAGCTCTTACTAATCCAAGACTGAACACAAAAACCTACTTCAATTCAGAAATTGAAAGTCTTAGATGCCAAATTAAAATTCAATTCCTTCATATGATTTGTAGCCCCAAGTCTCTATTTTATTTTGCAACAAGAATCAGATCTCCACAGATCAAGAATTTCTCAAAAGACTGAACCATGTTCAGAAAATTTCCCAACTTACCTTGATTAAATCAATCACCCTCAATTTAATCTCAAAATTTTATAAATTTCTCATAAGGATGTAGATAATTGTCTTATGAATCCAACGCTTCAAGAACCAAGTTAATCGGATGTCGAACGGAGAAATTATAAGCAAAAGATTGAGAGAGGGTCGGATTGGGAAAGAAATAACAAAAACAGAAGGAGTCAAAATGGAATATAAATAATCGAAATTTCCAAAATTCATAACTCTTGATCCCGAACTCCAAATTTGACAAATTTGGTATCAATATAAAGATCAAAGGAATCTCTACAACTTCTATGAAGGACAGAAAGATCAATTTCTCACTTTATAAGGGTCAAAAAGTCATTCAAGTTTCTGTCCTGGAAAATCAATCCTACACAACATCAAGATTTCGATCGATCATAACTTCTAGCTCCGATATCGAAAAATTGCACACTTTATGGCGATAAAAAGCCGGGGATATAAGCTACAACTTTCATTAAGACCAGTTACTCTAATTCAAACAACATCAGTCCGACGATTGGTCTCAAAACAGAGCACACCTAAAATGTACACTTATGGACATTTTCACAAAATAAAACAAAACAATACTTAACTTTTTCTGATCATAACTTTTACTTCCGATATCGAAAAATTTCATTCTTTATAGCAACATAAAGCTTTCAACAAAAGCTACAATTTTCATAAAGATCATTTTCTCAAATTCTGACTAAATCAAAAAGTCATCTTTTATCTCCAAAAAGTCAAACTTTCACAATTATTCAAATTCTCACACTTTTTCTCTTTATTTCTTGATTTTCAACTTCCATTCAAAACAATTTATTCATTTTCAAATCCATATAAACTCAAACACCATTTTCGGCTATAATTTATCATAACCATCACTAACAAAAGTATACACACATTTTACCTATATCTCATAAAACCACTCACATTCTCAATTTTTCTTTTTCTTTACACATGACTAATTCACCACCAATTTCTCATTTCATGTCAAATTTTAACTCGCAATTCTAAGAAAAGTTTGAGGTCCAACACCATCCCCCAGGTCTATTAACCAATTTCGACCGATTGCTTTATGTTCTGTGATCCACAAAGCTATCACCAAAATCATTGTCCATCGCCTCAAACCCTTCCTCGACGATCTGGTAGCTCCTACCCAATGCAATTTTGTCCCCGGGTGCCTTATCACGGATAATATCATTACCGTTTAAGAAGTCATTCACACTATACGAAGGAAAACTGGCCGCACAGGAATTGTGGCCATCAAGGTTGATCTGGAGAAAGCCTATGACCGGTTATCTTGGGATTTCATCCAAGATACGTTATTCGACGTGGGCCTGCCCGCTTTGTTGATGAATCTCATTATGAAGTGCATTACCATGGTCTACATCCAAGTTAAGTGGAATGGAGATCTGAGTGAGCCCTTCAACCCCTCCCGGGGTATCCGACAGGGTGACCCCTTCTCGCCCTACCTCTTCGTACTGTGTATGGAACGAACGTTTAGGGCAAACTATTACGCAAGTAGTCACTCAAGGCCGATGGAAGCCCATCAAACTGAGCAGAACTGGGCCGCTGATCTCTCATTATTTTTCGCTGACAATCTCATCCTTTTCTCTGAGGCCTCCATGCCCTAGGTGGACATTATTTGACATACCTTAGATTCTTTTTGTGTTGCTTCCGGGCAACGTATTAGTCCGGATAAATCCCGGTATTATTTCTCTAAGAACATTCCCACACCGACATCTCGTTGTTTATGTAGTGCGATGGGGTTCTCTCAGACTAATGACTTAGGACAGTACCTTGGAGTTCCCCTACTGCACAAATGTGTGAGCCGAAGAACTTATCAGTACATTTTGGACAAGGTTCACCACAGGCTTACGAGCTGGTCAGCCAACCTTTTGTCATTTACAGGTCGCCTTACTTTAGCTCAATCTGTTATAGCAGCTCTTTCCAATTACACTATGCAAACGGTCCGACTACCTCGTCGACTTTACGATGAACTGGAGCAGCTTATGTGCCAATTTTTGTGGGGCTCGACTAATGGATCCAGGTAGATTCCTTTAGTTAAATGGGAGGACGTCTGTAAACCTAAAGAGATGGGGGGTGTAGGTATCCGGAAACTTCGTGAAACCAATGATGCCTTCCTAGCAAAATTAGGCTGGACCCTGATTGAAAAGCCTAACTCTTTATGGGTTCGCTTTCTCTCTGCTAAGTACAATTTTGACGTTAGCACTCTCCCTAACACCATTGACACCACGGGTGGGTCCATGATCTGAAAGAATATTAAGTCTATTTGGCATATTGTGATTCAAGGTAAGAAATGGGTACTTGCAGATGGTGTCTGAACGAGATTCTGGCTCAACCCTTAGGTCACTGGCGGCCCACTTATTCACCAGACCACCACCCCTATTTTTGTTCCTGAACAAAACCTCAGTGCCAATCATTTTGTGGACACTAACAATAATTGGACTTGGGACGCCTTTCAAGACTTCCTCCTGATGGAGATCTGCAGGTTAGTTGTAACATCTCACCCCCGACAGGAAGGGTAAAATAGTAATTTGGAAGAGGATGAGAGTGATTAGGACTAATTAGGATTGTTCATGCATACTAGTATTGGTGAACGGTGGAATTTTTGCACATGAAAAATAATTGTACATGCATACATGACATTCCTGGTATTTGGGCCTAAATGGAATTTGGTTGTGAATGTGCATTTTGGTGAAACTTAGCCATAAGTGTAGGTCTTGTGAGTATTATGATTGAAAGCAAATTTAGAGATTTCTGTGATTTAAATTGACTCAAGTGATCTTCTGGAAATCTGTAGAGGAAACAATTAGCTTGAAAATGGTATATCGCATGCTATTTTTGGATATCAGATTTGGGAGTAATGCATTTTCAAAAAACTGAACCTAAGTTAGGTTATTGACCGCTGATCAGGGCAGTCACTTGCATGACAGTTTTGAGCTTGTTAGAGATGGAATTGTCTTTGAAGCCCTTCATGAGAAGTGTAGCATTGTGTTTGATCTTTCCATAGGTATAAAGTATGCATTTTTTTGACATTTGTGCAAGGAGTTATGAGTTTTAGAAAACTGCTGTTCAGTTCAGGTGTTTTCAGGGGCAGCATCATTGATTGAATTGTTTGACCTCTTTAGCAATTGAATTGGACCGCATGTTGTTCATGAAAGTTGTAAGACACATTTTGATCTTTCAATTGGCATTTATTTTGAAATTTTTAGCAAAGGGAATGAGAAGTTATGGATTTTGGAAACTACTGTACTGTTCTGAAACCCTATGACTAGGCAGTAGCTTTGATTGTATTTTTGACACCCTTAGGGGTGAAATTGATTTTTATGGTCTTCATGAAACTTATAGAAGTTTTCAAGATCTTTCCAAATATGGTTTGTAATTTTCTGAATTGTGTGCAAAAAAGTTATGGGTATTTGAAATTCGGTTGGAAAAATGGGAAAAAGGAGAAAGAAAAATGTAGTAGCTCGCAGTCGTGAGCATCTCATGATCGCGAGACGACTGTTCGAGTTAACGGCTCGCGAACGGCTCGGATAGGGGCATGGCTCGCGATCGCGAGCCAGTCACAGTTGCGAGTGGCTTATTTTCAGCCGGCACTTGCCTAGCGAGTGCGACAGCTCGCGAGTGCAAGGCAGCCGTTTCCGGTGCCGACTCGCAAGGGCGACGCCTCGCGAGTGCAAGATGGGTTTTTCTTTTTTTATTTATTGGTTTTAGCTTCTTTTGCTCATATCTTTTCCATCCAACATCCGATGGACCTGATTCTTGAGGTATCGGATTCGTAGAATATTGAATTTCATTTTGTGAGAAATTGAAAATTTTTGGACGGGAAATTGACGTGGGTCCGGGTAATGGTTCTTTGGTCACTATTTTATTGATTTTTGAACCTATAGAGACCCGAATTGAGCAATTTCTGTGCCGTTAGATTTCTAATTTTTAGACGGACTGTTATGATGGAAAATTTTGGATTAAGGCCAAGAATATCATGAACATGCATTGTGCACCTTCTACTTGTTACATGTGCATTCTTAAATATTTCCGAGTGGACAATCAGTAATGTTTACATACTATAACTATTATAGAGGCACATTTGGGGCGTCGACCCACCAATGTCACTGAGACTTTCAGGTATTAGCTCGGAAGTACAGGTGAGTGACCTAGATGATTCTTTCAATTATTATATGTTTAATGTGGGAAATAATGGAGGGATTAGGATTGTGTTTTGTTTCTGACTGGATTCTGGACAGATGGTCCGATGAATTGGAAGATCTGACATAGAAGTGTTCTGGATGTGCACATTGTGAATTGCTTGCTATACTGTGCTTCATTTCTTTGCCTCTACTGTGGCAGACTGTTTTATATGGACTGTTAAATTGGGCATGTGCATTTCATACACAAATGCATAAACGGATAATAACAATAGTTGTGACCAGAGTCGCCACTGATACTGAAAAAGAGCTTTGAGCTCGAAGGGAGATAGTGCATACACAGAGGGCTCTCCTACTCCCTAGACGCGTCTACTGTATACTATTTACTGTTCAAGCGCTCGGTCACAACACTGTAAGAAAATGGGAAAGAGTCACATGTGCATTGCATACATACTTGACTGAATACTGTAAAGGGGAAAAAGGTATGAATGCCTTATAAAAATTGTGGTCTGCTTCTATATATTGATATGGTATTTCTGACTGTGCTATTACTGTGATTTGTTTGTGTGCTGCATGAATTGGACGAACCATCGATGATGGTTCCTTACTAAGTTCGCAAAACTCACCCAAAATTTGCATCTATTTTTTAGGTCTTGAAGAGTACCCCGTTTGACACGAGAGTATGTCTACTGTATGCAAGTGAAAGATAGAGGTCGGGATCAATTCGCGTCTGCATTAGTGTCTCATAAACTTGTATTCCAAAATCTCTGTAAAAGAATGCTCTGTATTTATAGTGAGCTCAATTTGGTTAAGGCTTTTTGTTCATTAAATGGCTTTTGTAATTTATTGTTGAATGATTGTAATAACTGAAAATGCTTCCTTTTGATGTGGGCTCAAGTTATCTACTGTTTATTCCGCGCACATGAATGTTTTTAAAAAAATATTATACTGAGTTTCGTCTGACTGACTGATGTAGCACGCCACCCTCTCGAGGCACGAACTCGGATATCACCAACGATGTCAGGTTCGGGTCACGCGGGAGTGAGGTGTTACATTTAGATGGTATCAGAGCCCAGAAGTACGAATTTATCTAGGCACAGTCTGAAACATAGGTTAAGTTGCATGCATTTGAGTCATATCGTTGCATACCATAGCAATTGATCCCTAGTCTGAGTCGCACGAGTAGAAATCCTACGTGTGAATATGTGTTAGGTGATTAAGTGTGAGAAAAGTGAGAATGTATCAGAATGTGAGCCCATGAAAGTGTATGAGCAATTAGGAATGGAAAAAAGAAAAAAAAGGATAATGATATCTATATTTTACTGTGTTTATAAACCCTCGAATGTGGTATAAGTATGATTACGTTGGCATGGGCTGATTGAGGAAAGAAATGCTATCAAAATGAATCAGGGGATGAAAGTGGCAATATTGCGGCGACAGAAAACAAACATTTCTATAGCTTGGGAAGGTCCACTGTGGATATGAGAAACATATTGGTTAGAGTAGGCCTATGTGAGATTAAAAGTTCGAGATGATTAGGCAATTAGAGTTGTGACTTGTATATTCGACGAAACGGGAACAATTGGAAATGAGCAAAAAGTATATGGTCCGATCAGGCAGATATGGATTCACTACATTTGTGTTAGTGGATATCATAGATGATGATAGCGAGATTGTAATGAGATCAATATTGTACTGTAACGGTTTACTTTGAAATAAAAGAGCGAAGTGATTCTAAGGTTAGGAAGAAGTAGAAATGGTGAAACGAAAGTGTACAGATGAACTGAAATGGACTCAAGAAACGGGTATGATCATGAGCGCATGAGTTTGGGACCGAAATGGTTATGTGAGATAAGGGGATAGTAGGGGAAAAGGAAGACTGGAAATTTCTACTGATGGTGTATCAGAAAATTCTAGATTGGTTGAATATATGTATATGGAAACAGAAATGGTAAATGGATGGGTAAACAGATAGAGATGCAGTGTATCTGTAGCTATGAACGTAATATGTTGTCGTGTTTTAGGTGATGTACCCTCGACTGTAAGATAAATGTGAATACCCTATCGTGGATTGTTTGAGGAAAATAAAGAGATAAGAAGCAATAATGAGATGACAGTATCAAAGCCAAGCTGATACGACCTTACCAGGTCAATCTTGCACGTAACTGATATGGGAATAAAATGATGTGACATACAGTTCAATGACACGTGGAGAATGAAATAATGATCTTGGAAAATGAAATAATGATCATGATATATGAACAGAGTTGTCGCATTTAGGTTGATTTACCTTTAGGAGTATACATTGAATAGTGAATTCACCATGATTGGTGAAACAATGGAACTTATGTGAAAAATATGCATAGAAATAATAGAGGAAACGATCGGTGAGTTAGCGCATAAGTGCTAATCATAGTTCCTATAGGTCAAGGAATTTAGAATGTTCATTTGGGAAGAAAGATACGCTTATGGAATAATTCCTCTCTTCGCGGATTGGCACAAACGGAAATTAGTTTCTGGATGAGACGAAATGTCATTTGGTTAAAAAATAGTTGGTTGATGAGATAAACTGACAATTGGTATAACAGAATTGATTGATGAGAATTTTGTGAACGGTATCAATGATTGTAGCAAGACTAGTTACTAAAGGTCATGACGGGAATAAATTGAAAATAAGTATGTACGAAATCAAAAATGAGATGGAGTCATGTCTCAAGAGGAGACTCAGGCATAACAAGTGGAATACTCCTGAGGTTATAGGTATTGACATTGATTTCCGGGAGATATTACGAAAAATGTTGGGAGACCGTAAATTGGATCTAAGAATAAAATAATCCCAAGCTGCGAAGCAAAATACTCAAAGGGAGTGGAATGTAAGGAAGTTCAGTGAATAAATAGGCATTGGCATAGGTCGATGTAAATTAACAGAGATTGAATAAAGAGAAAATTAGAGACAAGAAGTCCTAGTGGGACACTGAAAAGGACGTGAAGTAATGTTACCTTCATGACGGGATTGAAAATAAAGTAATCATGGACCTAATGAAAAAAAAATGAGTAATATCTGTTGAAGTCGACAATACCCCAATAGAGATTGATGCGAGGTAAACAAATGGATGACTATGATCATAGATGGAATGTGTTTAAAAGGGTTGAAAGGTAAAAAGAGCTATATGAATGATTGAGGAATCTGACACAGATGATAAGCATACCCTTGGCAATTGGGTAGTGAGTGTGGTAGTTGCACCCCAGACAGTTTGAGACAATATGTTAGAACGGTATAATATGAACTGAGTTGATTTTGATAAATGGTATCAGTGTTATGAGTGAAATTGTTTCAAGCCTTGGAGACCTTAGATTCCTATTAGGAATACATCATGTAAAAGTTTAGAGTTTGAACGGCATACATAAATGAATCTTATACTGGTAAAGGTCAAGTGTGGTCGAAAATAGTGAACAGATAATTCTGCAATGAACAGATCAAGTGCATACATTGGGGTTTTCAAAGCTCGTATAATGAAGAAGGAAAAAAAATGTCAAGGAGAATATGGGGCAAAATAAAGTGTTACTAGAGAATTGAAGTCGTAGATTTAGTGGTACTGGATAGAGGTAAGAAAGGTTAAGAATTCAGGAGTCAATCTGGTGATTCTCATAATAAATCTGGATATTCGAGTAAAATTGGAGGAACGATATTGGGTAACCAAAAAAAGTGATTGAGCAAAGGGACTAAACAATCGAGGCTAGACATTCTAGTTGGAATACGCAAAGAGTGACATTGAGTTACTACGGGTATAGAACGAAGTGATGATAAATTCAAGTGCTTAAGTGTTTGGACTGTAGAGGATTATGACCTCATTATATAGTTTTGACTGAATGATGGTGATCACAAGAGGGAATTGTACACGCTTGTATTTCACGAAAAAGAGTAACATTGAGTCGGGATACTTGTGATGAGTGAAATAAAGGAAAGTGACCTAGAAAAGTTGCATGGGTTGGTGCGGTGAATCAGAATCGGACAAATGAAATAGAAGTAAATGTATAAAGAACAGTGAATGTCAAAAGAAAACTGAATCTGGACTAAGAGTCAATGAAGTATGAAGGATAAATGCATTAGGTGGATTACCACCGGTTATAGTGAAATAGAGATAAGTGCCATGGTGTCGGTACCAAAGGAAAGTGAAGTGTCGCAGATGAGAAAATATTTTATTATAAGTATCACCTTGAAAAGGTGTACTCAGAATAGAAGTGGCAAAAAGGGTATCAATGGACCAGGATTAGTCTGTATGTTACTGGAGAGAAGGTATTGGATTGAGAAAATGGGATAAGTGAATAGGTTTGGAAAGAATAAACTTGAAGTGAATCACACGTTAATAAATGATAATCAATACACACAAGAAGGGGGGTTGAATTGTGTTATCTTTTTTCGTTAAACCCTTCTTTAAAAATATGTTCAATTCAGAAAGACTTTTATTCGTCAAAGATTCTTTGAAAACTTGTATTTCTTGGAAAATAAAATTGCAGTAAGTAATAGAGAGAGCAGAGAGAGTTGACACAGTCGTTTTATACTGGTTCACCCCAAACCGTGGGCTACGTCCAGTCCTCAGAACTCCTTCTGAGATTTCACTATCTCTCAAACGTTTACAGTATTCTTTCACTGAGCCTCTTCAGGTCTCTTTACAATAGGTACTCTTTAACACTTAGCCTCCTCAGGCTATCTGTATCACTTTCAAAGTAACAAAGTAATTAGAGCTTGTTTTCAGATAATTGCTCTAACAGTAATCGCACAAAACTCTTTTGAGTTTAACAGTATATCTCTCAAAATTTGATCAGAGTATCAGCACGTTGTATATCTCTTCTGTTTTTATTTGTCTTCGACTCTGACTCCATATTTATAGATGAGTCCACAACTGCTTCTTGATTCTTGAAAGAAATGGTTATGCAGTTGCACTCTATAACTTCCACAGACTGATACTTTCACCTGGTTTTAGCTTCCGTCTGCTTTTTGCTTCCGTCTGCTTTTGCTTCCGTCTGCTTTCGCTTCCGTCTGCTTTCGCTTTCGTCTGCTTTTGGTATCGTCTGTTTTTGCTTCCTCATAAGCTATCGCCTGCTTTCTGTTTCATCTGTTTTTTTATTAACAGCATTTTATCTTCTGTTTGTTTGTCATCAAAATCTTTCAATACGTAAAGTCAATTTTGACTTAACATTCTCCCCCTTTTTGATGATAAAAAATACTGAATAACGAAAAGCTTGTTACAACAAAAAAACAATAACTCCAACAAAATTTAGAGACTCTGCTTGCTTTTTCCTTGTCTTCTTTTCTTCATCGATCACTTCATTGATCTCAAAATACTTTGATCTTGCAGTTTGCCTGTTTCCTTTTTTTCTTTTTCTTCTTTGTTTCTTCTCTTTGTTCAGTCTTCCTTCTCCCCCTATTTGTTATAAATCAAAAAATTATTGTCCTGATTGCTTCATCTGTTTCTTCAACAACCGCTTCACCTTCTTCATATCTTTGATCAACATGTCAACCTTCTGCTCTAAAGTTAATGATTCAGCTGCACGACAATGTACTTCCTTATCTTTGGATTGTGCAGGAAAAATGGTAACAGAAGTTGAGTTAGCGTCTTCAGTTGATCTTTCCACAATGGTAACTGGTGTAGCATCAACATTTTCAGCTGGAGCACTTGGTTGTTCAACAATGGCAACTGTTGTAGCATACGCATCTTCAGTTGGCACAACTTGTTCAATCAGTTGAAGGAGAGGAGGAGGAACAGGTAAGCTTGGCTCTGGAAGGTCAAGGTTATAAGGAACAGGTAATCTTGGAAATGATT
>JANKOE010006868.1:0-10739 GCA_026284465.1 Erythroxylum citrifolium | reverse complement strand
TCGTAACAGGGTATGATTTTTCGAAAAGAGCGGTGCTCACGCTTGTCCTGCCCGACAGTTTAGCCACGCCCCCATAACTCGAGGTAGTCGAGCTCGCTCACAGTGAACCATTCAGTAAGAGATCATATAATGACATGCCTCGCTTGACTGACATATTGACGTGGTTCTGACTTGGTGTGCTAACCGGTAAAGACATGATTGAAGGAAGCGAAAGTCCTAGTACTGGCAAACAACCCGGCTCTCAGCACATTGTTGGCATGATCAGGTAAGACGGTAGAGTAACCTACCTATTCATATGCTGCGGCCATTCTTCGTTGTATCAGTCGAAGAATGTTCTTTGCATCCCTGGTTTCCTCGCTCACAGAAGTGGTGTGGATAGACCATCTCATTTCCAGTCCAAGACTGACCCTGGATCGAGGTCGTTATCGTTAGCTGGAAATTATCGTGGATTCAGAAAGCTGACTGATTGTCCAGATCATTGTTACACTTGTGCACAAGACTTGATTCCTGTGGTCATCATAGGATCATGGCTTTTTGCGACCATTCGTAAATGTGCTTGAAGTTACCATGACCCACGTCTTGAGAGCCCTCACTGACCTTTGGAGAAGAATGATAGTCAGTAGAGCCGCCATCTGAGATAGCATCGCCGAAGTCGCGGGTATAGGCAGGGCTTTATCCGTATTCGCAAACTTTTGTTGCTTTTTTTTGCTCTCAAAACAATCAAATGGACGTCGTATGTTCATGCTATTCCTGTGTCCTCTTCAAATACCCTTTGTATGGTGGTTTGGTTGCCCCGAAATATGCGACAGTAATCTGTATGACCGAAGAGCTTTAGGACAGGAGTGGTTGCAGCGACAACGAGAGTACAAGTCTTGTCCTTATCGAATATGAGTTTGACACGGAGCCTATTGTGTAACCCTGTTCTTGCAGTATCAGCTTCGGAACGGGTCACTTAGCGCTGACATTCCGGAGAAAGGCTTCTAAGATATCGTGCTCCATGGCCGAATCGTATCTGCATACGTGTTTCAGGTTCAATCTGACTTCCAATAGCATCCCTCTCCAGTGCAGCGTCGCTCGTTCGTTCGAGTTGAACGTAACGTCCCCTTCCCCACAAGAGAAGGCGATAAACGGATGGTCTCGTTCGCGGCAATGATTCCCGTCTCGGTTCCGTCAACCGTGAAGTTGGATGCCAGATATCTGAAAACCGTGTCTGGACCACAAATTGATGGACGAGAGCCAACAAAGTGCCTTCTGACGGGAAGCGATCAGACCGACGTGGGGGCACAACATCTCCGCCGCCTCGATTGGCGACCTTCTGCGTCGTTGGTAGCTGCTCGCTACCTGCCGGGACATTGAAGAGGTCAAGGCCAGTGATTGTCCCAACTGCCATTTGCGTGGCGTGGATGAATGCGAGATGCTATATGGCCTGATGTCGAGTAGTAAACGAGTGAATGAGCTGCTCGAGCTGCCTGCTGAGCCTGTGCCTGGGCGATGGGTCAGCGGTGGTCGCAGCCTGCGTCAACTGAGAGAGCAGAGGGTCCGTCGCAGATGTGATGTCAGTGTCCGTCTGGCGACTGGTGCCGTGGCGGGTGTGGAAGTGGCCAGGCTAACAGCAGTGAAGATCTCGATGTAGAGAAAGAGCGGGGCAAATACCAAGCTCTGAAGAGGAAAGGAGCCAGCGACGGTACTCAATCCCGACGCGACGACATAAGTCAAGTATACATGCATTACGGTGCCGGCTCGAGGGAACCAAGAAGTAAATAGCCGTCACCATCCGACACAAGCGACGCTGGGCGTGATGGACGGGTGGTGACTTCCACACATCCTGATCTGTTCCCTGCAGATAGGCATATATGTGTGGCCGTCATCTTCCTGGAAGATGGAGAGAATCATCGTTGAAGATGCAGGTGGGCTCTTGAGGCTGAACAGAGGAGCAATCGACGTCGACCGCTGCGGTGGAGATAAAGTTAACGCGTCAGCCAGCCTTGTATGGGTAGCCGCCAGGATACAGTACCAGGTAAGATACCCGGTCACGGTAACCTGGGGGTCCTAGTCTCGCACGGGTCGTGCCCAATTTTCATCACACGTGCGTAAAGGCTATCTTGCGCAAGACCCCCCAGCTACCAGGACCCAGCTGTTACCCTGACATGACCTAGGAAGCCAGCCGGGAGCCGTGCGCGTGGATACGCGCGCCAGGTCGCAAGCCGATCGGGTGCCTCGTCCAGTCAGCACGTCGAAGAGGAAGACGCCTTTCGATCACCCAGCGAGTTACAAGTGTCAAGTGTGCCCAGCAGGGATGGTCCACCGTACGGTATCGTCCTGGCCAGCGACCGCTGCGTGTTGCCTTGCCTGGAGATCACCTGGCACAAGTCGGGGGGACAAGACACCCTACACCATGGATTTGCTGGTCGGGAACGTCCACTAAACAGCAGGACGATTCAAGGCCTATCGTGTTGGCAGCGGATATCCTCGATTGTGGACAGCAAGAACTCCTTTTGCTCGCAAACTTCGCACAAGAGACAGTCCCTGGCTTCTGTTGCACGTGGCTACGGAGATATTGGTCACTGTCAGTGATGCGGGCGATGATGGAAGAGTCTCTGAGGGTAGCAGAGGTCCTCGCCATATATGTCCAGACTTGTATGAGCTTCTTTACGTCGTCCAGACACTGTTGCTAGCATGAAACGGTCTATGTATCAACATATAACACGGGCAAATGGTGCAGGAACAAAGAGCGGCAGGACAGAGCTGGGGTTAAGAGTCATTCGAAACCCGTCGAGCTGCCTAGCTGGGTACGGCTGGTCAAGGACGACTGTCTTACCGCTACACAGGGGGCTGTGCCGGCGAAAACCCTACCTGGGATAGCTGGCAAACCCGCTTACTGTGGTAAACAAGACGGACCTGCGCAAAGGACATCCAGACAGGAGTACACAGACCTCGAAACCTTCGCACTCTCGGCCACATCGAGACCAGATGCAAGAAGTATACATATAACAGCAGATCCAAAGAGATGGCAACCATTCTTCTACAAGATGAAGATGCGTATTCCGGCAGAAAACATCTGAGTGGACGAAAGAGCGTTGGGTCCGATCCGGAGTCATAGCCCGACGAGTCCGTCTCCTTAATTCTCAACTCTTGAGGATTAACGTGACTTCGACGGCCCCTGTCGCCTAAAAATTCAGCGCCTGCATTTTTAGGCGACAGGGGCTACCACAATCACGTGAATCTTCGTTCATATCGGCGTTAGTGAGCACAACGATGAAGAATGAAGACCTTCTTCGGTGGTGCAAGATCTGTATCTTTTGCTTACTCTTCCGTCTTGTCCTTACCAAGACCTACAAGCATCCCAGGTTCAGCTCTCCAGCCTGACGATCATGTGAAACATGTCTCGTCAGTAGGTACGCGGACAGAACCCCATGTCTCGTCTTCACCCATCTGCCTGCACTGTGCCGTGCACGCAGGGGCTACCGACACCTATCCTTCGATAGATTTGTCTCCGACTAACAGCCGTCTAAGCAATTCATGCAGTGCTGGTTTCATGCTGGTTTCGGCATGTATGATGATACAAACATGTAATTAGATGTGCAGATGCACCAACTGCCTGCCTAAAGAGGAGCCAAAGATTGATTATCTGTGTTTTGCGTGACTCGCGTCTACTTAGAATATCCCTTCTTCGGTGCGACAGAATGTATTTGGTTCTGCTGTACCCTTCGATGTCTCTTTTCTACTTTCTGCATTCCTCAAACAGATGTCAAATAGCGATTATTGCATACTTAGTGAACCAGATCCAATCTTGACCATGCAGTCCCGGAGCCGCTCAAGGAACGTGTATGCGCCTCTCGCCACGAAGCAGTCCGGCCGACAGCCTCCTGGAGGGGCTTCGTTGGGCAGACGACTGTGGACTCCACTCTCAAAATCCTTCCGCCAGATGTCACGTCGGCATAACTGGTTGCTCGAGGCTTCCGCCCTGGTCGGCTGCGTTGTCATTGTGATAGTTGAATCTGTGGTATTGCAAAAATTCGATGGTCAACCCATACCCGCTTGGTCCGCCCCAATCACTCTGAACGCATTCATCTCTCTTTTGGTGACTATCGTCTACATCCTGCTAACCGTGGTCCTGTCAAAATGCATTCACCAGATGAGGTGGATCCATTACGACCAGGCAAACGCTCTGTCAGATCTCCAGACATTCGACATGGTGTCCAATGGTGGATTTGGCGCCCTCCGATATCTGGTGAAGATTCCTCGAAGGTGCATTGGCTCCCAAACTTCCTCTCCCTTGCGACCGGCAACTAACTTGCTTCTGGCCTCCGCCTTGGTTTCGCAGCCGTCACAATTGTCACCATGACTTCTGTCGGCCCACTGGCGCAGCAGGTTATCACCGTCACGACTGCCGACTTTGTCACCACAGAGCAGGCAAGCATACCGCTTGCTAATCGTGTCCGAGAATCGGTTGCCCTCCCTCACTTTGACGGCAACCCATCTGAGCAGGTGACTGCATCCAGCCCAGTCAACAACATGATCATGGAAGCAATTTACGGCGGACTGATAAGCTCCTCAAGTAACGCAGACTTTGAAATCAAGCCGCAGTGTGCAAGCGGTAATTGCACCTGGGGCGACTATGCGACGCTCAGATTTCAAAGTGATGTGCGTAACGTTACTGACCACCTCCAAATTGCGAGTCCGCAAGAGTTCATCGAGCAGCTTCAACTTCCGTATAATTCGACCGACGCAAGCAACCTCTCCGTTCCTATCAAGCAAGCGATCTCCCTCCCTGGCGACGCTGCCGGCACGAATGGCATCTCCCTCAACCTAATGAGGGATTGGTTCGAGTATTACGTGGCCAATGACACCTTTCTACCTGTGGACAACGGAACCGGGTCATGGGTCGTGAACCACGATATCTCGATGTTTTTTCTTGAGAGTGTTGACGATCCGGCCCGTAACATCAGCGGGCCGGCTGAGTATATGAGTCTCAGTGTTTCGCGCCATCGCATGTATCTCTACGACTTTCAGCTATCGCGTACCTACAACAGCGACGGATTTATCGGAAACTTTACAATACAACCAGCAATGGCGGCAGCTTGGGAGTGCGTTTTCAACCTTGTTTTACAACCTATGCAGGGCCACCAAGTCGATGGCGCGTTCACCGAGCAGCCTTCCCAGTCACCTCTCTTCTACGATGGCCCGAGCTGCTTCCTTGATAATACGGGGTGCAGCTCACTCAACTATACGTGGAAAGATTCAAACTACACCGTCGATCTGCCGACCCTTTTCCTGTTCGGAGACAGTCTCGAGTTCAACTTGAACGTCACGTTCGGCAGAATGAACAGCTCCTACTTTCAAAACGGGCAGTTCTGGGGCGGGAATTACTGGCAGAATTCCCACGACGGCAATCAATACGTGCCCACTTCGATCCTGTACCGGCTGGCACTGACCGAAGCCTACGGTGCCCCAGTCAACGATCCGACCGACTTTCCGCAACCGTCTCCCACGATCAGCGACGTCATGGAAAACATCGCGCGCAGCCTGACGTTGATGATCCGGAGTCGAAACGGAGGCGTGGCGAAGGGCAGCGTCCACAGAACGTCCGCAGTCTACCACGTCAGGTGGGCTTGGATGTCCGCTCCGTTGGTCATCCTCGCACTGGCAGCCGCTCTCGTCGTCTTCACCATGGTGGAGACGCGCAAGAGGGACCTGCCGACCTGGACGGACAGCACGCTCGCCCTGGTCGTCCATGGCATCGATGACTACGGCCGCATGGATTTGGCTAAGATCCGCACCGTCGAAGAACTCGAGGAGGCTTGCAAAGGAATCAAAGTGCGTCTGAGCAAGAAGAATCTGGTACTCGAGTGCACATAGTACGGTCGGCCGAGCAATGTCGGCCGAGGGGTGTCGGCCGAAAATCCTCCGACCTGGCAAGAAGGTGATCAATGCTTCGCCAAACCTCAACGGCGTGTTGAGTTAGGCGATTTGTAGTCAGGTGAAGCCTCAGCAGGTTACCGCAATCGGTCAGCCAGAAGTTGTCCATCCAGGTCTGCTTTCCTGTAGCAATTTGACCGCTTGAAGATAGATGTCTTCCTTCGAACTCTTCCGATGGTCCACAGTATGTATTTCTATTCTTTAGCTGTGTCAAACCCAGTGCAAATGAGTCTCCTACATCCTAGCTACGAAGCGCCCCAAGAAGAGCGATCAAGTTTGGGTTGAGACTGTGTAGCTGCCACTACCCTAACCCTAACCTCAACCCCAGACCTAACCTAAAATCGTCGTAAGACTCCCCCAGCGAGCCCAAGCACTTCTATCTTAGACCAACTTAATGAATTGTAAACCATGGTACTTGTTGGGTTTCAATCAGAGACCATCTTCGGCAAACTCACGCTCTATAGCAACGAGAAGCTCTCTCCAATTCAACAGACGTATGTCTGTACATCCAAAGAGCATCATTCGAGAATCATCTTGTCCCGTGTGAACACTGTGGCTCGGGCCCTTTGCGTGGTCGTCTTGACAGAAGTCAAACCGAGCCGCCGGACTCGCCCCGGGCGATCCGAGTCCAGATGCTCGAGCAGAAGTATGTTCCAGTAGGTGCATCCATGCCTACAGTCTCTCGATTCCGTGTAAAGCAGCAATCCACCTGTCGGATCTGATTGGACATCCCCAGACGAAACGTGTAATTCGTTGCCTCGGGTTCCCAGATCGCGCTCTTTACAATACGAGCACTGCTCTCCCCTCGACGGAAGCAAGCTCTCTCCCAAGACGTCCTTCTCTCCAAGAGCCGACGGATTTGGTGCAACAACAGTGGGTGGCTGTTGCCGCGTTGACCATGGGACGTTGAATCTTGTGTTGACGAAGAGGCCCTCGATCAAAAGTTCTGACGAAGATTCGGGGAGTACTTTGGACTCGGAGCGGGCCATTATATCTTCCAGAGATACTGTGTGGCCGTCAATGACTTGCCAGATCTTGATGTCGGTTGACAGTGCCTGCGCCATTCCTCTGTGGAAGACGGATAGCAAGGTCCCCGTCCAGCTCCAGCTTGGAAATCCAGATCGACGGTGGTCCGCCTCCGCGCGTCTTGATCGAACCGACCAGGCAAGGTTGTACGCGAAATCTGATGAAGCCGTCGCAGGAGGATCTTTGAGTCTCTGAAAGGGATTTTTGCATTCGCGTGTGCCGCACGAACCAGATATCTGAACCGGGACGCCCCAAAGAGACCAAAGCGATGAGCGAGCAAGGATTCCGCGGAAAGCGTCGAGGACATCTCCATCAAACGTGAAAACACGTTGGCTGAGAGCGGCCACGTCACTCCAGAAATAGGCTAGTTCCTTGACATCAAGTGCGTGATGTAACATTTGTGAGAAGAAGCCCATAATGTCAGCTTTCGGGTTTCCGTGCGACTGTAGCAGTGGGACCAATTTGCCTCTTTCGAGTAAGCCCTCCGTTGACTCGTGAGATTCGAAGTTACCAGATACAAATGATGAGCGGCACCCGCCTGGTTCAAGGTGGTGGTCGGCGGCTACCAACATCTCCTTGGACCGCACGGATGCAGCGCAGGCGAAGTGAACCTGTTGCTTGGAGAAGAATATGCAGCGACGGGAAAGCCTGCCCTCCTGGTAGGTCCAGCCCCGGCCATTCCATTTCGCCTTACGCACAAGGTCTCCAAGCGGAGGAGACGGTTGTTGGCCTTCCCTCTTGACTGAAGAGACCCCAGGCAGACCTGCTTCGGAGTCGTCGCCATGCAGAGCCACGATGGTGGCTATGGCGTTTGCGTAGACCGAATCCATATTCCTGATCATCAGTTTTGCATGCTCATCGTTTCCTTGGCCAATGCAGTACCGGTCCACCCAGAGATAGCGATACCCTAGCGAATGGACGACACGCATAGCGTCCCTCACAGTGAGTGGGGCCTCCGCCAGGCGGTTCGGCTCACCTTGCTTCCTGTCCGCCGCGGCGCCCCACACATAGCTCAGAGCGAGATAATGCAGGTCATGGTCGGGTGTGACGAGCGCTCGCTGCACACAATCAATCAGGGTCAGCGCCGGAGCCGAGTGTTCCTTGCTGCTACGCGCGGTGCAACAGCTTTTGTGCGTGTCTTCGCATCGGTTGATCCAGTCTCGAATGAAATGATATGAGCCTATCAGGGGCTCGACCACTCCGACTGCTCCAGTACGTCCCCCTGATTCCTCATGGTCGAAGAGGCTGTTGTCACCCGATGTAGAGTCACCTTCAGGGGGCAGGGAGCCACTAGTATACGATTCAACAGGCACATGTGGGTTCTCTCTTCGCATCGCCCTGGGTAGCCTGCCATCGCTGTTGAAAGCTCGTGTTTCCAGGGAATCGTACTTGGGCACGAGCGGCCAGAGTTGTGCATTAGAGCAAATGGCACATTCATCGCGACTTCGCGGTGGGAATTCACTCTTCTCGACATCCGGTACAGTCCTTTCGCCGTGTGCACCAATGCGATCCCTGCAAATTGGTTGCCTGGTCGGACAGGCTTTGGCGGAATCAATCCTCACGCATGATCTGCAAGGGAACGAAGGATTTACCCTTTCACGAACGGATTCGCCCTCTTGACACAAGTCATTGAACCCGTTCAACGATTCGTCGCAGGGCATATCGAGGTCCAGATCATTTTGAAAAGACAGATTATTGGGTTCGTCCATTGGTCTGCTGCTGTGGCACAATATACACGAGGAAAGAAATGTTCAAACAGTGATCACTCAATCAAAATAACAACGCTCTTCGACAACGTCAACAGTTTTGTATAGAGAATATATGCAACGCGAACAAGATGCGCGTATTGGCATACCGCAGATTGCGGGAAGGTCACTATATGCGCGCTAAATCTGGGGCAGTTTGCATAGAGCCGCGATATCAAGCATGTGGGGAGTTCCCTGCATGACGACGTAAGACAAGGCTATGCTTGAATCCAGCCTCGTGATAGTCATGGCTTAGCAAGTTAGCTGCATGTCGGGTGGCCGGAGGCGGGTGAAGAGACCACAGACTATCAGTGACACTCTCCGACAAGCAAATAACGGTAAGTCTACGGATGAATCTAGCTAAGAGCAAGACTTTACATGTAGACAGATCGTGGTTTGCAGTTAAGTATGTAGCAGTTTGGCGGACGAGATGCTATCTTCCGGTTGATTAGGTAAGTGATGACGCAGCCTCCAGCGTCTCTTCCGACATCTCGGCCGCCGCTCCTCCAGCCGAGAAACCAGCACGCAGCGACATGAAACTTGCAAAGACAACGCGCTACATTTGCCGCAGCTGCAGGCTACAAGCTCGCCGCGGCTTCAGCTCGTCAGCGACACGGCGTGGGCAAGGCCTTCCCGACAACGGCTTCGCGCAGCTGCAGTCGCGGCGGTTGCTGGCGGTCTACGGCCACGATGCCGGCAGCTTCCTCCAGGGCCTCACGACGGCCAACATCCCGACCTCAGGCCTTCTTTCCTCGCCCTCAAATCCTCAAGCTCTCTACTCGGCCTTCATGAACGCGCAGGGCCGGCTTCTGCATGATGTCTTCATTTACCCGCTGCATCCACAGCAGACACTGCGAGACATGGTGACCGGCGGCACGGAAGGAGGATCAACCCCCGCGTTCCTGATCGAGGTCGACTCTACGCAGGTATCTCGTCTTCAGGCCGTGTTGAAGAAGTACAAGCTCCGAGCAAAGGTCAACATCCGAACCGTCGAAGAGGGTGAGCTGGGTGTCTATGCGGCATGGAACTCGGGTCAGGGAACAGCGAGTCCGGGGGTGGAGCTCAGCGAGAGCACGGCTTCAAATCACCTCGTGACGCTCGACCCGCGAGTGCCTGGTCCGTGGCATCGAGTGTTGACGACAAAAGAGGAGGCAGATCTGGTCCGCGAGGCGCTGAGGCTTCGGTCATCTTCGGAGCTGGAGTACACGCTTCAGCGATATTTACAGGGCGTGCCAGAGGGTCAGCAGGAGCTTCCGAGGGAAGAGACTCTGCTGCACGAGGCAAATATCGATTTGATGCACGGCGTGGACTTTCGCAAGGGCTGCTATGTCGGTCAGGAGCTTGTGATTCGGACACAACATACGGGCGTGGTGCGGAAACGGGTAATGCCAGTGCAGATATGGACCGACGAGGCGCCGCCTGACGGTAGCGAAAGCCAGGCCGCACCAGTGTTTGAAGGGCAGGACGTTCCAGACTCTGCAACCGCATCCGATGCGTCTACGTCTATGCCCAGCCCTCTTAGCTTCTTGCTTGGACAAAATATACGGACCAAAGGAGCGAAGCGGCCGGACGGCAAACTGCTAGGCACTGTGGGAAACCTCGGCCTAGCAATGTGCCGGTTGGAGCGTGTTACAGAGGCAGACGACTCTGGAGCCAGAGGCAAGACAAAGACACTGGAGCTGGATCTATCGTCAGTCGATGGCGCTCCGCTCGAGAAGGCGTGGCTCCGGCCATTCGTGCCGCCGTGGTGGGAAGAACGAGGGAAGATCATGGAAGGTGGATACGAAAGCCTCAAAGTACGGGCACCTGGCCCGAGGCAAAAGTCGTAGGGATGAGTAGATTTTGATGTATGAGTATACGAGTGACACGTCCGCCCAGATGACTGGACTTGTACATCTGCACCAAATATATGCATATACCAGCCCATAAGTTCATCTTTACACTAAGTTGTGTATATACCGACTTGTTCATGGGCTTCTTTACGTGTACCGACATAAATGCGTTCGAAGCCAATACGTGAATCTCAGACCCGAGAATGTAATATAATTA
>JANKOE010006858.1:0-10740 GCA_026284465.1 Erythroxylum citrifolium | reverse complement strand
TGGAAGCTATAAAACCTTGAGGTCTTGTGTTCGAATCCTAGAGAGGGATTCCCAGACCAAAGAGGACAGTACCAATTTATGGGGGTTGCAGGGGGTTATAGCTGGGCCTGTTTCCCCTGGACCCTGGATTACAGGGGCTTATGGCTGGGCCTGTTTGCCCCGGATCCAACAGAATTTGTTTATAATAATAGTTACCATGCTAATATTGAAATGACTCCTTATGAAGCTTTGTACGAAAGAAAATGCAAATCACCTCTATATTGGGAAATTGGTGAACAACAATTAACAGGACCTAAATTTGTACAAATCATTTCCGAAAGGATCCCTATTATTCAGAAAGATTGAAAAGAACTTTTAGTAGACAAAAGAATTACGCGAATCCAAAGAGGAAAGATGTGAGATTCTTAGTAGGTGACATGATATTTTTGAAAATATCATAAACGAAAGGAGTGATGAGGTTTGGTAAGAAAGGTAAACTAGCTCAAAGATATATTGTTCCATTTGAGATTAAATCTAGAGTGGGTGAAGTGGCATATAGGTTGGTGTTATTGCCTAACCTGTCTAAAGTTCATCCTATATTTCATGCGTCAATGTTGAGAAAGTGTATTTTAGATCCTTCTCATATCCTCCGGTTATGTAATGTGAAGATTGATGGCGATTTGACATATGTAGAACAACATGTTGTTATAGTAGATTATCAAATTCGTCAACTAAGATCAAGAGAGATACTAATGGTGAAAGTGTTATAGAGTAATCATACGATAGATGACTGCACGTGGGAGATGGAGCTAGATATGCAGAGTCAATACGTACATCCATTTCATCAATGAGGTGAGAATTAAAATTTGAGGGAAAAATTTTTTTATAAGGGAAAGAGAATGTAATGATCCAAATTTTTGTTAAATTACACATAATGGACCAATAAGGAGAAAAGCTTATAAAAGTATAAGTTGAGCTTAAGAAAACTTAAGCTCATTTCTGTTTTAAATTCTTTTTCCTATAGGTTACTATTCACTCCCAACTTCCGACACTCATGTCTTCACCATTCGGCCACCATTTCTGACAATCTAGGGCTCTATGGAAAGCTCTTGGGATGTTCTACAAAACTCCTAAACTTGTTTATTTAAAAAACGACCTGGATTTGGAGGAATCATGACTGGAAGTTTCGGTTCATTTAAGTAAGTAACTGATCTCCTTTTTTTAGTCATTTCTTGGTGAAACTAACACCACCATCGTGTCTAACGACCCTAAAAATGTAGGAGAGGAGGGAAACCAGCCATCAATTGGCCCATTTTGCTAGTGAACATAAATGAGTCACCTTTGAGCTTTAAACCTTCAATTCTCACAAACTAGGAGGATTTTTGGCACGATACCAATGCCACTGGATTCTTGGAGGTGAGCTCGTCATTTTTTGGTGGGTGGTGAAGGTCACCGCCCCTCCGACGCAGGCGTGTGTATCCTACGCTCCAATGATGATGGTGATGTTGAAAATACTTTTAAAAATTCTCAAATATTATGTAGATCAATTTTCATAAAAGCAAAGTATTTAAATTCTTCATATTTTGTAAGATAAAAACTTTAAAAGGGTTATGTTCTTATAGAAATGCATGAAATTGATTAAATTGAGTTTTTTTAATTAGAATTAAGAATATCTTGATGTATTGGGTATAAATGAGTGTGTATGAGTTAGAAGTTGGTATACTTGAATTATGATTAGATTTATTTTGAATTTTTACAGTGTAAATGTGGACTCAATCTGGTATGGACATGTTGTTTGGAGACCCAAATTGAGTTGTGATTACTAGTGGTTACTTCATTCGGAAGGGGGATGTCCGTTTTACAGTGAAAACTCTGCATAATTTTCGGTAGGTTCCTTATAAAATGTGACATTGTCATTTTTAAATAAAAAATAGTGCTCCTTAATATTGAGTCATAGTCTTATTCTCTAGGTGTCTAAAATTGGTTTAGGTTTGAAATCCTAATGGTCATTCCTACTTTTCTTTCTATAGATCAATCAGGAGCATAACGCTCTACTTCGAGAAACTAGGTTCAACATGAAGGAGCGTATTTTACCTGTGGGTTAATATTTATGATTATGAACATGCATTAGAATTCATTCTCATATTTATCATGAAAATCACCATCATTATCATATTCACACATGACATTCATACATATGGATTGACATATGTATACATATTTTGATGTGAAATGTTGTGCTTGTTTTCATATGTGATGATGTGGAGGATTGTTATAGGATGAGTTACCTAGTGGGTGTTACTAGGTTGTGAACGCAATGATTCATTAGTCAGGTATACAGATTTGCGCTAGTATTAGGTCTATTGATTGAGATATGATGCGGTTCAATCTAACTTGCTCTCGAATGCCAATCAATATATGGCACATAAGAGGTAAAATGATTGTGGCGGTTAGGTCGAGCTTGCTCTCTAATGGCAATCATGTTGTAGTAAGGTTGTGGCGATTCAGTTGAGTGTAGCTCTCAAACGATAGTCCACTACATTCGACCAAGTGACTCATGTAGAACAAGAGAGCCCCTATTACCATAATATGTAGGTAAGAGGTATGTTAGTCAATCCTCCACTATTATTTGTGATTTGTGATTGTGATGATTATGTGACATGAGATTGATATGGGAAATGCATGCATGTTTATAAACAAAATCATTTTGTTATGAAATTGCATTTATACATATAATACATTATAAATATATATGTATCATTTGAAATCCTTAGGAATGCATAACATAACTATAGTATTAATTCACTCAGCGAGGTCTGACTCCCCTTAACTATTTTTAAGGATTTTCTTTTCAGATATCTTTTAACAGGGTACTTCGTCAGTCTTCTTCCTCTCAAAGGATTTGATGTATGTTTTTTAATTACCTTTGACTTTAGAGTCACAGTAGTCTTGTATGTGTTAGATTTTCCCTTGTATTAACTATCTCAATGTCGTAGCAAATTGAGGATTGAATATTGTTAGAACTGTTTAATTATTACAATTATGAGTTAATCATTTTGAAATTTTATCTTTATTATAGATATAGGGATTTCATGATATTTTAGGCTTACTAAGGGTCTAGTAAACCTTGAGTTTACTGCTCCTTTGGTGTCAGTCACGATCCAAGGTTAGGGTCATGAACCCTATTTATCAGACTATGTACGCCTAAAAACCATAAAATTTACTATAAAAACACACGAGGGAGGCAAATTAGAGGAGCCAAGTTTTGCAACATATTCCAAATATAAAGAACTTGGATAGGTGACAATAAGGTCCAAGGATAAGGAAAACATGAAATTAACATCAAAGGAGATCTGATAGGAAGCTACATCTAAACTAAACTTGAAAGAAAAGTCAATAGAACAAAAGGGAGATTTAGAATTACGAACTCTTTATTTTCTAATAGTTTCTCTGCAAGTTTTTATTTGATTTCATTTTCTATTATGAATAACTAAATGCTTTTTAGTGTTTGGGTGTGATAAACCCTAGTTTTTGATAACAATATGCCTTAATCTTTTCTACAACGCAATTATTTTGATTAATTTATTGTGATTCAATTATGTGTTTAATGCATGTTCTAATAGATCCAGAATATTAGTGCATAATTTGGTTTCATAACATTGAGATTGAGAAATCCTTTCTATGAATAGATCTACCATAAACGAAAGAATTTGATTGCAAACCTAGAGATAGGTTGACATAAATCTTCTAGATTAGGGTCAAACTTAATAGCTGAATTACAATTCGATAATATAATCCTAAGAACTTTATCTAGAAAAGATTTTGATTAATCATCCTATGGATTAGTTGTTAGTAGTCTCAAGAGAGTTATTAACATAAGATGGAGATTTTCACTACCCAATAATCAATAAAGTAATTGCATGATAAAAGGTTAATTATTTAATAGTTTTTAGGGGGATTCATTACCTATACACTAATCTTTAATATTGATTTTTCCAAGTAATTTCCTTAGTCTTCTATGTTCATTATTGTTCCCTATTTTATTTTATTTGTTTAAGTTTTATTTTTAATTAAAAATCAAATATCCAATTCGTAGGCTATATAATAGGAGAAGAGTAATTGCTAGTATTTACTATCTTTATGGGATCGACTCGTACTTGGTTGTGTTAGCTACAGCTACATCCTGCATTTGCGGTTAATTAAATACTAGTATAGAAACAACCAAACAATAAAAACAATAACACCCAGTATAAATCTCGCTGATACGAGAGGCCTAGGGAGGTATATAAACAACCAATTAGATTTGAAAAGATGCCAGATTGTTAGAGGCACTAGAATTTCTTCAAGAGATGGTGGAGAAAATAAGGGTGGTAAGGTAGTGCTTGAAGGTAACTAGGATCAGAAAAAGAGTTATGTTGATCATTGTCGTCAAAAGATGGAGTATAATATTAGAGATACAATATTTCTACAGGTATCACCTTAGAGGGGGATTTTGAGGTATGGTAGAAGAGGGAAGTTGAGTTCAAGATAAATTGGGCCATATAAGATTGTAGACCATACGGGTCGTTAGCTTATATATTAGCTTTACCTTTGGAGTTACCATAGATTCATGATACGTTCTATAAGTTGATGTTAAGATATTACTGATCGGATCCTATCCATAATAAATAGACATTTAAGATTGAGGTTACAAAGGATATGAGTTATAAAGAGGAGCTAGTGTAGATATTAGATAAACATATTAGGAAATTAAGGAGATGGAAGATTTTGATGGTATGAGTTTTATGGAGTCATTTCTCTAAGAAAGGTTGCTTCGGAAGTAAAAGACGAAGTTTAATATCAATATCCTTATTTGTTTGGATCCTTAGGTACATAATTTAACTTTAAGGATGAAAACTTTAATAGGAGAGAATTGTAAACCCCACAAACCCAACCTTTAACAAAAACCTAACCCAGCCTAATAAGTTTAGAACTAAATTAGATACTAGAAGGTTATGAGATATTCAAAAGGTTGAATATAATTTTACAAAACCATTAAACAAAATGTTTGTTTCAATGAATCCTTATAAGAGAATGGTTTTTAAGATAAGTAGTGGGAGTAAGAGGACATTTGAAAATTTTAAATCTTAAATCAATAAATTCAATTGAATCTAATGCCTTTATTGATACATTTGATCTATAGTTGAAAGGATATGGGACATTAAAAGATGCACTTTTATGATGAATTCAAAGAGTTTGTTTTGAAGATTATTGTAAATTTATCATGTCTATGAAAAGGTTAGTGAGAGTATAGTTTTACTCTTTAGTGGAATTGTGTATAGAGATACTATTCATAGAGAAAAAAATTCATATTTTCAAATGTTAAATATATGATAGTCTAAGAATAACTCTTATTGGATATGAGAGGGTAATAACTGAATTTTTGAAATTAGATCTATAGAGATAGATATGAAGTTGTTTGCCTATTCTAAGTTCAAATGCATAGATAATATACTAAAAATGTTTAGTATTTGAGATATTTAATACTTATGAAGTACAAAAGATATTTATTTTTCTATGTATTAGTTGATATTTGAGTTCAAAGTTATACAAATGTTAAAATTAGAAGTAAATCTTAATTAAGGTATACTTTCCTTATAACAATTTTTTTAAGATTAGGCAGGTTCCAGTATAACATTAATTGCTAATTAAGCCATAATATATTTTTCATTTAGTAAAAATGATTATTTGGATCGAGAGCTTTAATGAGCTTGATATAGTGTTTTACATTATTCAAAATAATGATGTTTTGTAAAACATTAGAGTCATTAAGGATACAAAATAAGCTAAAGTCTCGTCAAAGATTCAAATATGTATTTAGGTAGTTTCTCTTAATTATAATGATAATTAAAATGAAAATTATAAGATTTAAACAAGTATTTACTATAGAGAATCTTGTAGAATTCTCCCACTAAACTACTTTCCCAATAGTAGCATGTGAAAGAAGTAGTCAATCTTATAAGGTAAAGTATGGAGATACTTAAACAATAGTGTAAGTGATTGTTAGAGAAAAAGTTAACTAAATTTATCCTATATGATAATTATATTTATAATATTAATTATATGTCTATGGAAATTTTTATTATAATGATTAGATAAGTGATCCTTTTGACTTAAGAACTCCAAAAAATCTCTTATAAGGATTGCTATGCTTTTATACTGCTTATGATCTATCCTAATCAAAGATATAATATGAACTATATAGAGATAATTGAGTGATCAATATAGAATTCATCACCCTGAAGTGATTAGAGAGAATGTTGTATTATTCTCGATTAGTATTAATTCGAAAAATCTTTGGCCAAGGTAGAATTACACTTTTGAAAATAGTTTTCAAATGCCATTAATATAATTAATTATTAATGTTGGAGAACTAACATGATTAGACTCAATTAGAGTAGACGTTAATTCTACACTTAATGTCTAATGGAAATATTATATAATGAGAGGATTAAATTATACGAAAAAGAGAATGGCTAGTCAAAATCACTTTGACATTCCTAATTATTTGGATAAACATAATGCATTGCTAAATGTCAATTCTACATTAAAGGTTAATTAAAGGAGTTTAATTTATCTAATCTAAATATAATTTAGAGTTATAATTTATATCCATTGCCAATAAATTGAGAGAGAAACGATATCTTAATCAAGTTGGACTTAATTGTAAAGTTTGAGAAGCTTTATGATTTAATATAAGATAATTATAAATAAGCATCAATATGAGATATTGAATCTTGTTTAGGTCTAATTAGCATTTAATTAGAATTAATTGTAAATCTAATCAAGGTTTAATTGAAATTATAATTTTATTTTAATTAAATTATTAAAATATCTAAAACCTATTATAGGTTTATGCTCTAAAGGAGCTAATATTTCTTACTTAACCTTTTCTAAAATAGTTGTAGAGTTTTGTCAATACGTTATATAGATATCATTAGAGGTCAAACATGAATACAGTTATGGTAGTTGAGAGACACCAATTTTAGAAATAGTTTGAGGGAAATGACAACAAAATAATCAAGGTTCATAATCAAGTACGAATTATAATTCATGATTTACTATTTCTTATGCAACAATTATGTTGTATAATTTAAATGATCTTGACTTTCTAAAAATAAAACAAAAAAGTTTCATATTTATTCCACTGCGCGACCATTGAATAGCTAGATAATAGAAGAACTAACTATCTTTCCTAGAAATAAACAGAACCATAACCATTGAAAAATAAAATTGCATCACTTAATTATAAGTTGTGGTTAAACACCAGAGAGGAAGACAACATATTCCCTAGAAATTTCACAATGAAGAGCATCACAAAAAATAAAAAGATAAAAAATTTAAAATGGAATTAAAAAAAAGAAAAAACCTGCTTTAAGCTATAGAGATCTTTAAAGACATAGGCGAAGCAGTCCATCCTTCAATATCCACCAGGAACATACCACACTCATGTAAACCATCCAACCAACAACATAAACATCATCTCAAAATAAAAAACAACATAAACATCATCTGAAAGTAAAAAATATTGTTGTAGAAAGCAAAAACAGACATCAAATCATAATTCTTTAATGCCTAAGATAGAATTGAGAAGTGAGCAATGATATGGTCACTAGGATTAGCCATTTTCATGAGAGCCCATGTCAGAAATTTTTTACTCATAGTCAAACTTCACTTCCACAACCACCACCTCTTTGTCGCCTTCATCATTGTCGACACTGCGCTCACTAACCAATTTCGTCGATCTCTGGAAATACCATACTAGTGGCTGGCCTTGTTCATATAACTAAAATATATGCTAAAATTATTAAAATTTTAAAATAAAAAGGAAACTTATTATTTTAATAATAACATTGTATTTATCTGAAAATAATTGCTCTTATTGAAAAAAACAATGTTTTTTTTAAAGAAAAATTGATTGAATGAAATAAAATAAGATACAAAAATGAGAGTGTTCTAGGTAGAGACCGAAACACCAAAAGCAAGCAAGGAAGCTATCTAAACATAAAGGAAAATACATTATAAGGAAACAAAACACAAAATCATCAAAACTTCAAATATGGTTGGAGACAGTTTATTGTTGCCTTTTCCACCTAACTCGAAAATGCATTAAGGAGTGATGTGGCTAGGAATCCTTAAATGCGTAAAGAAGAGCATAAAGATGAGCTGCAACGTTGTTGTAATTTTTTAGTCATAATGATCTCCCTAATGTCCTTGAAAATCAGGGTTAGCAAATACTCTTTGGTGGATGATTGATCCTTAAACCGTCTGAGGTTGCGTTCCTGCCATGACTTGTAGATACAAACTCCCAGGACAATGAGGTGGATGGGAGAGTGCACAGAGATTCCATTAGTGATCTCTAAAATGGTTGACCCTGGATGCATCCAATAACAAAAAGCAGTGACATAATCCCATATGGCCTTATTGAAAGGGCATTCGAAAAATAGATGGTTGCAAGATTCACTCTATATTAAACACATAGGACAGCTGTTGTTCAGTTGGATATAAGGGAGTCAGTCCGCTGTAGACAATTTGTTCTGGATAGCTAACCAGTATATGAAGGAAATTTTCGGCAATAAGTGCTTGTTCTAAACCTTAGTGGCCTAAGGAACTGTATGGCGATGACTGCGTATATTATCACAAATAGTTCTGTTGGTGAGCTACGCAATGGGAGTACCTTTCTAGAAAAATATGTCAGGTTCCTGTGGGGTGGGAGGATAAATAGGCTGGAAATGGATAAGGCTTATAGGAAATCTCCAATCACGACCTATTATGAAGGAGCTCATCCGAGTTTTTAAAGGAATGGAAGGAGTAGCTCGTGGAAAAAACTGCCTATTAATCAGTGGTCCCCTAGTGGACCAATTGTCAAACCATAAAGAGGCAAGGCAACCGTCCTTAATCACACATGAGCTATCCTGATGAACTGTATCCCTCAGTTTCAACAATTGAGTGAGAAAAAAGGAGTGGGAACTTGTTGGCTTGATGGCCCATAGACTATGCCCCTTAAGGAAATATACATGAAGCCATTTAATCCAAAAACTCTTCTTTCCATCTAATATCCACCAGTCTTTTGGGAATGAGAGACTGGTGAGTAGCTTTAATGGAGAGATTGTTGAGGCCTCCTTCTTGTTTTGGAAAGCAGATATTAGCCCATTTAACCTTTGCAGCACCCGGGTGCCCATTTGGATGACTCTAGAGAAAAGATCTAAGGATTCTCTCTATTTCTTTAATGATACTTTGAGATAAAAACATATGAGAGCTCCAGTACACATGCAGTAAATTCAGGACAGATTTAATAAGTTAAAGCTTACTCGCATATGATAGAGATTTGTTCACCCAGGACTTTACTTGCCTTTGAATCTTGTCTAAGAGAGGGCGGCATTTTGAGAAGGTTAGCCGCTTTGTCGACACTGGGAGCCCAAGGTAAAATGGAGGGGAGTTTGTAGTTTCATTCTAGTGGTTTCAGCAATAGTATGTTCCATGTGGGCTGCGCTTTTAGATAAGAGAAAATGGTTTTTTTTGCAGATTAAGATGTAGTCCAGAAGCTAGCTTGAAAACATGGAGAGCTCACATAAAGGAGTGAATGGATGACATATCAGCCTTGCAGAAAAGAAGAAGGTCATCGGCAAAACTGAGATTAGTGAGATCAAGCTTCTTGCACTTAGAATGGTGTTTGAAATTGGAGTTCAAGATGGTCTCCTTCCGGATGATTGCAGTGAGGACTTCCATAGCAAGAATGAAAAGGTAAAGCGATATTGGATCTCCCTGCCTAAGACCCCGAGCAGCTTTAAAATAAGGGATAGGGGAACCATTAACAAGTACCGAGAATGAGGCTGAAGTAATACATTCGATGATCGACTTGATAAATTGGGCTGGAAACCCAGAAGCTTCCAGCATATTCCGAATGAATTTCCAACTGATACTATCAAAATCTTTCTGGAAGTCAATCTTCATAGTGCAGTTCGGAGGACCATTCGTAGTAGAGTAACCCTTCAACAGTTCTTGAACAATAAGTATATTGTCTCCAATGTGCCTATTCGACAGGAAAGCATCTTGGTTGTCACTGATCAAAGGAGCAAGAACCTGCTTCAATCTATCAGCTAGAATTTTAGATATCACTTGATACAAGAAATTTGCACAAGAAATGGGACGGTAATCAGCATAATTCTGAGGATTTGACCCTTTAGGAATCAAACACAAGAATGTTTTATTAAGCTGCTTGAGAAGAACACCGTTTCTGAAGAATTCATGTATAGCCTCCTTAACAAAACCTCCAATAATATTCTATGAATGTTGGTAGAAGTAGCCATTAAGACCATCCGGACTCGAGGCTTTCGTTCCATTCATTTGGAAGACACATTTCTCAATCTCGCTGTCTTCCACGGGCTTGGTTAATAGAGTAAAATTTGTAGCTGAAATTTGGGTCAAGTTAAGGAGTTGTAGGTCCTTTCTTATGACATTAGTAGAAACATCAGTTCCCAAGGACGAGCTAAAGAATCTAAATGCTTCGTCTTAGATTATTTGCGAGTCTGTGATGACCGAGCCATTATGGGAAGTGATGAAAAAGATTTTGATGCAGTTCTTTCGGGCTACAATGGAATGGAAAAAGTGTAAGTGCAAGTCGACTTGTACATTGGATAAGTCAACTTACACGCATTTAGTACCGATAAGTCGACTTGTACATTGGGTAAGTCGACTTATGCAAGGACGGTACTGTTTAAT
>JANKOE010006760.1:0-10746 GCA_026284465.1 Erythroxylum citrifolium | reverse complement strand
ACAAGGGGATCCCCTTTCCCCTTACTTATTCACATTGGCCATGGAGGGCTTATCACGATTGCTCTCCAGCCTAGTCCAATGTAATGGACACTTTCGATATCATTCCCAATGTGTTGACCTGAAGCTGTCACATTTAATGTATGTGGATGATGTAATCCTTTTATGCAAGGCGGAGCCACGGGCTTTACTAATACTGATGAATCTCATGGATTCTTTTTCATGCTGGTCGGGTATGCAAATCAATCCTCAGAAGAGTGGTATTTATATATCCTCCGATGTTCCTAACCGGGCTGAGCTGAGCAATGCTGTTGGGCTATCTCTCCTGGACACCCCATTCCGCTATCTGGGGGTTTCTATCACTGCTGGGAAGCCTCGTTACACTGACTTCCTACAATTGCTGGAAAAGCTAAAGAGTCGAATCAATGCTTGGCAGAATCGTTTTCTTTCCTTTGCCGCTAGGGCCAGCCTCATTGTTTCGGTCTTGAACAGCATGAATGTTCACTGGGCGGCTCATATTGTTCTTCTGAAGAAGGTGATCAAAGAGATGGAGCAGATCCTAAAAGCGTTCTTATGGTCTGGCACTCATGAAAACAACAAAGGTGCAAAAGTCAAGTGGAGTGAGGCTACCCTTCCTAAGGAGCATGGGGGATTGGGCATTCTCTCTTTCACCATGATGCAACGTGGTCTTCTTCTGAAGCGAATTTGGCGCCTTTTTGTGGATAAAGAGGCATTATGGGTTAAATGGCTGCAAGTCTTCCGCCTCAAGGGTCAAAGTTTCTGGTCAATTCAATTGAGGCCCAATGATTCATGGATCTTTAAAAGTTTTCTGAAGTTGCGGGATTTGATTTACCCCTCTATTAAAGTTCGAGTCCGAAGTGGTGTTAGTACCTTTTTCTGGTTTGACAATTGGCATGAGAGGAGTCCTCTTTGGCTCCAGCCTGACTTAATGGGGGTTCGGAGTCGTATCCCCCAGATGGCATCTCTTGCTTGGGTTGTCCGTGACAGTGACCGTTTGTTTAGGTGCAGATTTGGCCACCATATTGCCACCTATACCTCCCGCATTAGCTTGTGCCATACTGCAGATGAGGTGCATTGGACAGCCACCCCCAATGGTACCTTCACTACCTCTTCCGCTCGTGGCCTAGGGAGAGTGATGGGTTCCACGGTTCCATGGGCTGATCTGGTGTGGAGTCAGGTATTGTTACCGAAAGCCTCCTTCTTCTTGTGGCTAGCTATTAAAAATAGACTGAGAACTAAAGATAGGTGGTTTGGTACTTTTGATCCCCTTTGTGTGTTGTGTAAGCTTGTTAATGAAAGTAGGAATCACCTATTCTTTGAATGTGAGTATACCAAAGTGGTTTGGAGTAGAATTTTGCATTTGTTAGGCTCTCTTGATTCGATCTATGAATGGAATGATGTGCTGGAGGAAGTGATCCATAAATCGCAATATGGGAGGCTTGACGGTTTCCTTATTAAAGCCTCGTTTCAAATGGTGATCTACCAAGTGTGGAGGGAGCGGAACGCTCGCATTTATCAGCAAGTGGAAAAAAGTAAGTATGCGTTGACAGACTACATCGTTAATTTGATACGGGAGGCCATCTTTGTGAACGGTAAACAGGACTCTTTGCGCTTATCCTTGAGGGGACGTTGGAATTTATAATTTTGATTGGGCTGTTTTTGTGTTTAGAGACAGTGAGGTTGTTTGCCTCCTTTCTTTTGTCTACCTTTAAGGTTTGTTATATTTGTACTTTGTAACATTTTTTGTTTTTAGCTGATATATTCTTAAAATTTCAAAAAAAAAAAGAATGCTAGGATTGTCACTGTGTTTAAACATTGTTCTTTAGTAATAGATTGTCACTGTGTTTAAACATTGATCTAACTTCAAAAATAGATTGTTATACTCTTATGTAAATTAAGTATGCATTGAACTAATATCATGATGTCTTTTCTGGCGTGGCTCGGGCTATTTGCATATGAAGTTAGTCATAGAGCTGCTGTGTGTGATATAATTAACATTCACTAAGTGAGGTTTTTGGATTTTTGCATATACTTGAGTTTGTGGAATGTATTCATTGATGCCTTGTCATTGCAAGTAAAACATATCCATATGTTGTGCTAAGGTTGGGTGATCAAACTATACTTGCACACAGTGATAGACAGATGCCTCAGCTGGGAGCAACAACCTCTATAGGAAGCCCATCATCCCTGGTCGTACAAGAGGTAGTTATCTATTCTTCTGATTAATTTTTCTAGCTATATGTGCTACTGATTGATAGTTCTGGATATAATTGATTTAACGGAACATCAGGCATGAATTAATGAATGCAATATGAGATTTAATGAATGAAATCTGAAATAGATTTAGTTTCATTAAATGAAGTCTGATGGTAGTTGAGGTTTATATGGATTTGGTGTAGTAGCACTGTGTGAAACGAAGGTTATTATAGCAGTTAGTAGAAAGTAGCTACTTTTTGTATTGCATGCATTTAACTTCATTGATTACTATCAGCTATTCCACTGCTTGTTATTGCCTTTAAAATGGAAAAGCTAACTTACATTACCTGATCAGTGACTCTGATTCTTAACCGAATTTTTTGTGTGTGTTCACTTTGATCTTGCCAATGCTATCTTCCTTTGTTTTTGTTTGTAAGTTTTGTTCTTTCCATGTTTTGATCATACCTCATTTGATTAAAAGGAGGATTGTTTCGGTTTTTGATTGAATCTTATGTTTATGTTTTCTGATCTTGCCTCATTTGTTTTCGTTTGTAAGTTTCTTAAACTTGTTGCTGTTTCGGTGTTAGTGCTTTGATAGTTATAGTAACATCATATTATTATTATTATTGACCCATTTGCATTAAAGCCTTCAATTATGACTATATTTAACTTGTATAGTCCTAAGAGATTGACGAGCATAAGTTTGTTTATGTATACATGGATGAATTTGGCTCCACTTGCATTTGTTTAATCATTTAGACAATCACAGACGCTGAATTGCTGTTAAATGAGAGGCATTAACACTAACCTTTTCATTTAATAGATCATCAATTTGAAAGTTTGGTGGCCCAAGATATACGGTTAGAGATGGTCATTTTTGGTTCATAACGTGTGTCAAGACTCAGAGGTGGAGTGGTAAGGATTAGAACTCCGAAGTTGTATTTGTTAATATTGAAATGTTTGTTACTAATACAAAGAGTGTATTTGTATAGATTTAGCAGAATGTAGAAGATCATTTCATATGATTTTTAATATTGAAACAAATTGATTTTTAAGTGATTCAAGCTACTTGATTTTTAAGTGCCTTGCATGTGATTGAAGGGGTCTTCCGTTGATTTTTAAGTACGTTGCATAAAATAATAGTTTTCATATATATGATTGTGATATACAATAGTTTACTCAACTTCAGTCTCCACTCTCCAATTATAATTGATAATTCCTTTTAAAATTTTTAATTTGGATAATATTAACATTATGATGCTCTTTTAATTTGAGAATAAAATAATTTTCATATTATTATTATGATATTTGTAGCATCGATATACATAGAACAAGCACCATTTTATTCTTAGATTTAGATAAGAGAAAATGATTATAAAAAATAGAGATAATTTAAAACGAAACTAATTTTAAAAAATTAAACACAGATTTTAATTGTTTTGTTGTCAAAAGAAAGAAATTGTATTTAACAATATTAATTTAATAAAAATAAAATAAAGATGAATTCTTGATTAGAGATAAGACAATTTGACAAAAAATAAGTAATTTAGAAGATTCAAGATTATGTTTAGTTTTGTTAGAAAAATTATTGAGATACAGACCATTTTTTATATAAAATGACACACACTAACTTTTTTATTTATAAAAATGAGTTTTAGGATAATAAAGTGTGTTATAAAATTTTTTTAAAAATTCATTAAAAATTGTTTATCCTTAAATCACAAAAGGGCCTAAGGCCCTTATCCCGCGATCACTAAAATTCATTTTATGTCTAGCACATGGTGTTAGAGCAATTATATGATTGCATGAATTTGAATCCGGAGTTTCAAGCTTCTTTGTTCGAAAATCAAAGAAATTAATCCATTTGCTTGTATAAATGGCATACTTATGGCTTGGAATAGCTTTGTATCACTGTTGCGTGCTAAAACGAGCAAGAAAATGAGTTTAAAATGATTTTCTAGTAAAAGGTCGCTGAAATCCAACGATAATCATCAAAATTTGCGTATTTTTAGTGGCAGGATGATCAAACAGCTCCTACATGGGAGCTGCCTGCCTAGGATGACGCATATGGCACACATATCTGAAGCGTGCGGGCATGTTTACACACAAGTGCTGTGAGGTGATAGGTGTGTTTGCTATATGTTAGTGTGTGAGCGACACATACTATGATGGCATTAGAGTGTTTAAGGTACGTCCAATGAGTGTAGAACGCGTTTCATAATAAATAGAGCTCTCCATGCGTGACTGGCGTATACAATGGCCTATGTGAGGCTAGCATGTGCAGTAAACACATCCTTTAGCCATTCACGTCTATAGAACGAAAAGGGCTAAAAAACTTTAGAATTCATAAAATGGTCCTTAAGTTATTTTAAGTTTGTGAATTCATAAAGTGAATTCTTTTATTTTTTATGGATTTTTTTACATTGATAACAAATAAGGTTTAACTATAAAAAAGTTTCAAGTTAAAAAGGTCATAATTGAGTGAATTTTTATACAATTGACTTGAAATAAAATAGATACATGTTGTTTTGTTATCTTATATGGTTCATTTATCATTTTGTACTATATGATTATCACTTTGTTAAGATTTTCTTTAAGATTAAGTGGATGGTGTATTTAGCATTAATATATGACAATGAGATTATGCATGACAATTTTGCTTTAATAAGTGATAAGTCGTGACATATTTATGCCTATATAGGTGAATATAAGGATAACATATAATGTACCTTGTACTTGTTGATCACTTTGGATACTAATGAGAATGTAATCACCATAGTGACCTTCCAAGTTAGTATTTGGACTATTTTTCTTACATGATGGGGGATGTTTCTCGTTTTATATTTAGTTATTCTACCCACAAGTGTTGACCTTATATGAGATTTTAAGATGTACTTAAAGACATTAGGTAGGAGATAGCCATTGCTTGAGTTATATATTCACCCATTGGAGGTAAAATCACAAGACTTGATGATGTGTACTTTTATCACTTTTATATGGAGCTCTTATCTATATGTAGTATGTATTCAACTCACAAGTGTTCCATGATATATATGATAAGATGATCATTACATATATTGTTTTATAACTATAAGTATCACTATTAACCTTCATTTGTGTTGACGATTCATATTATTTACTTTGTAGTCACCTTCTCTGTAAACAATAACAATGTCACCATTGAGCAAGAGGAGAAAGGGAGTATATAATTAGGATGATCTACCTCTAATATAAGATATTTAATATTTTCATTCTTAATGTTTGGTATTGTTCACTAAGCTTTAACATAATAGTTTGATATTTTAGTTACAATATACAACTCCCAAGATGAAGCTTGGGACATAAATTCATTGATTACCTATTGTGTTGTTGAGGAAGAGTTGAAATATAATCCAAATAGCATTAATAGTAACCAAGGGGAACGCGAAGTTAAAGCCCCAAAAGTTCAAAGGTAAGAAACTTAAATTTCCTCCATATAAAGATATTAGTTAATCCAGTACAATTAAAGGTCTTTTGGACTTCCTAAAAAGTGTGAGTATATGACGTTTCTTCTGTAAAAAGAAGGGACATAAGAAGTTAGAGTGCTAGAAATAGAAAACCTAGAAAGAAAGGAACGAGTTATTAGGTAACTTTCTGCTTTATATGATACATGAATCTAATATTCTTATAGCCACGTCAAGTTCTTGGTGGCTAGATAATGGAGCTTTTAATCATGTTGCTTCCACAATACAAGGATTCATACAAAATAGAAAGTCAAATAGGGAAGAGGAAAAACTAATGGTGGGGAACAATGAAGAAGTAGATGTAGTCTTAATAGCGGATGTTTATTTGAGCTTATATATAGACTTCAAACTTGTATTATATGACACTTTCTATATATCATCTTTTAGACAAAATATGATTTCTATATTTTTTTGGATAAAGAGGGTTACGATTTTGTAATTAAAAATTCAGTTGTACAGTAATCTTTCAATGCAAAACAAATTAGTAAACCTTTTTATCATATAGTTTATATAGAATGTGTGTAACTCTTAATGAGATAGATGTTTCTTCATATATTAGCAAACATGTTACTAGAAAGAGACCACTAATAAAGGAAAATTTATACATATTATGGCATAAGAGATTATGCTAACCAGAGTTGAGAAATTGAAAAAGGATAATATTCTTCTAACTCTAGATTTTGATGATCTGGAAAAATATGTTGATTATTGTAGGGGAAAGTTGACCAAAATAAAGAAAAAGGAGTTAGCTTACGCTTATTGCCTTTTAAAACTCATATATACCACACACATGGCCTCCTATATAGCTATAATATATAATTCAAAATACTTGATGACATTTATTGATGAATATTCGCATTATATTTATGTATCCTTACTTAAAGAAAAGTTTAAAGCTCCTATTAAATTCAAGATCATTAAGACTGAGGTTGAGAACCAATTATGAAAGTCAATCAAGATTGTTAGATCTGACAACAGAGGAGAGTATTATATCAGACATGGGATCTTTGAAAAAGAAAAGGGTTCGTTTGTCAAGGACTTGGAATCTTATGGAATAATGGCTCAATTCACTATGCCAAGTAGTCTTAAGTAAAATGGTATGACAGAAAGGAAAAATTGCACCTTTAAGGATATGTGAGATCTATACAAAGTAAGACTAACCTACCAAATTACCTTTAGGGTGAAGCTATAAAGATTGCCTTATATATACTTAATAAGATCCCAAGCAAATCAGTACTAAAAATGCCTTTTAAAATCTAAAAACGTTGGTGAACTAGCTTTACTCATTACCATAAATATGGTTGTGCTCTTAGGTGTACTTATATAATCCTTATAAGAACAAGAAGCATTCTTGTTCCACTTGTGTTATTACTTTCTAGGATATTCTCAACCACTCTAAGAGATATAGAATTTATTATAGAAATGGAGGATCCAGAATAGTGAAATATATCTATGGGTACACTCAATAGCATTCATGATCATGACAATCCACAACTTTGCATATTATTTCATTTCTCCACCACTAATATTCACATGCAAAATTATGAATCAAAATACTTTTCAAGGTTGTAATGTGGGCAAGGATAAGGAGAGATATATTTGCGTTAAGTAGCCATCAAAGCTAGTGAAACAAAGCTACACTCATCAAAAACTGGGTACCGTCAGCTATGACAAATGCAACATTTATATTTCACAATCTCATTCAGCTCTCACACACGAACCACATAAAGCATAAACAAATCTGAAGGAATCACTCATATAATTGTATGCCAATGAAATCACAATAGTGAAAACCTTCCAAGTCAACCTCTACCTCATATTCAACATGCTCAAATAACGCATCCATTACAACTCTAGGAAGATGCATAAACCATAAATAACTTTTCAACACATATGCAATTCTTCCTTCATAAATTTATTGTAAACAATTTTTTTCTTTTTCTTTTTTCTTTTTTTCTTTTTTTCTCTTTTTTTTGCTCTTTTTTTCTTTTCTTTTTTTTCTTGTAAAAATTAAAACAAACTACATCAAAATGGGAATTTCGATGGTAAGAAAAAATAATATCCCAACATTATAACCATTTCTCACATATGTACACCCCCACACTTAGAATTTTGCACATCCACAAATTCAACAGTCACAAATGTTCCTCTAGATTTATGACTTGGGTAGGACATTTAGTTAAGTTTAAAAGCATAAAATGTGGTTTATACAAAAAAAAAGGTTAAGCTCCAAGGAGTTTATCAAGGGAAAAATCATGTCAATAGGATAGGTCATTTGGCCAATGTAGTTTATAAAATATAAAGAATGCCTAATCATATCCATGTTAATGCATATGATAAAAATGTAGTCTTGAATAGAAAATCAATGCAAAATCATGACGTACATGTCACGAAGGACACACATTATCAAAAGGGAATGAGACTGATATAGATGTGTCAATCAAATAAGGCTCAAAATCTTACCGGCTTTGTCTACCATTAGTCACTACTCTTCTAAAGATAAAGCATATTAACAAACCACAAGAGAAAAAGTACATGCTAGAGTTGCTATGGATTTTACTAATTAATTCACACTCTAATTATGACTAAATAATCTTAAAAGTGTTAGAAAACAAGAAAAATTTTGAATTTTGTTTGTTTAATTTTGAAAACCGCCTAAGAAGTCATGTAAGCTGCGATTAAGCTCAAAAGCATGCATTTAAACTAATGTACCCACCCCCACACTTAAAACTTGCATTGTCCTCAATGTAAAATTAAATGCCAGAAATGGAGTAGCTAACAAAAATAACATATGCAAAAATGTAAAAGACAGAAATTAACCCCCTTGGGTTGCCTCTCAAGCAACGCCTTTGTTTAATGTCGTTGGCTCGACCTCTGGTTGCGTGCTTTAAGTGACAACCATCACATCCTCTAGCATCAACACCTCCAAATCCTTCGTTTCGAAGTCCTCATAATACGGCTTTAAGCGATGACCATTCACTTGGAATGTCCTGTCAGTTTTGAGGCTCTGTATCTCCACTGTACCAAAAGGAAAGACATGAGTGATAACAAATGGCCCAACCCAACGGGAACACAACTTACCAGAAAAGAGCTTGAGTTTGGAATGATATGGTAACACTTTCTGTCCCACTGAGAAACTTTTCCTCGAAATCATCTTATCATGAAAAGCTTTCGTCCTCTCCTTATATATCACTACATTTTGATATGATTCATTCCTCATCTCTTCCAACTCCTGAAGTTGCAACTTCCTATGCACTCCCGCATCATCTAAGTGCATGTTGCATCTTTTGATAGCCCAATACGCGTTATGTTGTAATTCCACTGGAAGATGACATGGCTTCCCAAACACTAGCCTGTACGGTGACATTCCAATTGGTGTTTTGTAAGCCGTCCGGTAGGCCCACAATGCATCTTCTAGTCTTGCGCTCCAACCCTTCCTATTGGGTTGCATAGTTTTCTCCAAGATTAACTTAATTTTTCGATTTGAGGCTTTAGCTTGCCTGTTGATTTGGGGATGATAAGCAGTAGAAACTTTATTCGTGATGTGATATTTTCTGAACATTGCTTCCATCACCTTATTGCAGAAGTGAGTTCCTTTATCGCTAACAATGGCCTTCGGTATCCCGAACCTGGAAAGAATGTTAGCCTTAACAAAATTTGCAACAACCTTTGCATCGTTAGTTCTAGTGGCTTTTACTTCCACCCATTTAGAAACATAATCAACTGCAAGAAATACATAAGTAAAGCCAAAAGACGGAGGGAAAGGTCCCATAAAATCAATGCCCTAAACGTCAAAAATTTCACAAAAAACCAAAGGGGTTTGTGGCATTTGATCCTTACTAGACAGGTTACCTGACCGTTGGCATCTATCAAAGGATTTACAGAAAGCATATGCATCTTTGAACAATGTTGGCCAATAGAAGCTGCTCTCTAGAACTTTCTGGGCTGTCTATTTTACTCCAAAATGTCCTCCGCAAGAGTACGAATGGCAGAAGGCTAAAAGTGATGATGATTCATCTTTCGGTACACACCTTCTAATAACTTGACCTGCACAGTGCCTCCAAAGATAGGGGTCATCCCACACATAGTGCTTCGCTTCACTTCGTAGCTTATCCCTCTGAGCCTTAGACAAACAAATAGGTAAATTGTTAGTTACTAAAAAATCGACAATATCTACATACCATGGTGGTGTTGCATCGGCAGAAAACAATTGTTCATCCAGAAAGCTTTCTCGTAGAGGGATATCATCGTCTTCCTTTATCAAACGACTGAGATGATCCGCCACCACGTTTTCTGCCCCCTTCTTATTTCTAATCTCTAAGTCGAATTCCTGCAGGAGGAGAATCCTCCTGATCAGCCTCGGTTTTGCTTCTTTCTTTGTGAGCAAGTATCGTAAAGCTGTATGGTCAGAATAAACAATCACTTTAGCAACAAGCAAATACGTTCAAAATTTTTCCAAAGCAAAAGCCACAGATAACAATTCTTTTTTAGTAGTGGAATAATACAATTGAGCTGGATTCAAAGTCTTTGAAGCATAGTATATAACATGCAAAGCTCTTCCCACTCTTTGCCCTAGAACCGCCCCCATCGTATAATCGCTCGCATCACACATGATCTTAAATGGGAGGTTCCAATCTGGTGGTCGAATCATCGGTGGGGATGTTAGAAGCTCCTTAAGTTTGTTAAATGCTTCTTTGCACCTCTCGTCGAACTCAAAGGAGACATCGTGTTAAAGGAGCTTGCATAGTGGTGCGGCTATCTTCGAAAAATCCTTAATGAATCTTCGATAAAAACCTGCATGCCCCAGAAAAGAACGCACTTCTCTCACAGTAGATGGGTAAGGTAAAGAAGAAATTATATCAACTTTGGACCTGTCTACTTCAATACCCTTAGCAGATATCACATGATGTTGGATCCCGCTTGTTTCCGGAACGCAACCTCTTCCTCTGATACTGTTGGACCCCGAACTTCGATTGGACGTCAGAATTGGTAAATAAGGAAATTAGTGTTGAATTTGGAAAATATTGCT
>JANKOE010006704.1:0-10749 GCA_026284465.1 Erythroxylum citrifolium | reverse complement strand
ATAGATAGATATACGATTTATTCTATATAACCAGTCTTGTATACACAATCATAAATGAATGAAATACCAGTTTGACAAATATTTTCATAGCTAAGTAATGACATGATCACCATTATGCATGGGGATTTCAATGTCATGAAAAAGAACATGAATGCATAAAACATTTGGATTTGAACTCGCAAAGCCCAGAAAGATCTATTGTCAGATTCAAAAGCAAAAACTGGAAATACATAAAATTAAATGAACCTTGTTCGTTTTATGTTGCTGAAGGTCACGGATGTGTGCACGGATTTCACGTTCCTTCTTCCCATAACCTTCAATCTACAGTGAGAACAATGTAATCATCTGGGCATACTACTACAGTATGATCATACTAAATTAAGCTAGTAACTTATGCTGAACTTAGTTTAGAGAAGACATAACTAAACCTGGAGCAGCAAGCCCTGCCCAACTTTCGACAATAATTACTTATTGAACATTTCATAGGCCTTGCATTAGACTAATGGCTAACATGAATCCTCAAAGACATGAAGTGGGAAGCCCAATGAATATATCACCAATAACCAGATTCAGGAATAACATGAAAACTAAAGATCATTTGATACTGATTCTAACTGCTTTTTTAATGTGAAATGGATGGACTCCAAATATAAAAGTCAACAAAGGATCTGAATACCTCTTCAGTAACTTTTCTGCCTTCATCTGTAATCTTGAAAAAGGTCTCTGATAACACACTCTCTTGTTCTTTTAACCTACATTTTGATAGATTGGCCAGGTAATCAGAACCATATTGACAAAAGAGGTAACTTAGATGATAAGATGAATGTCTGTAACCTCGAAAGTTCAGAATTAGCAGTATCAACCATATATTGCAATTCCGTTATCTTTTCCTCTATTTCAGATTCTTCAGCCTGCAGCAGTACAAAAAGTCCAAGACATAGAAGTGTTACTTAAGAATACCTTGCAGAGATAACTAGTGTTAAAATGCTTCCAACCTCAAACATCATAAGGGCAGAAGGTATAAGCAACATTGTTATTTTGGCATTTCTCAGAAGTTTTTAAGTCCTGAAAATGTTCTTACTAATGGTACTAACTTCCTCATCGCCAGTGGCACAATGACGACTGTTAGCCAACCAGAATCAAAGGTTGGCACAACAGGTTCCAGAAGTTTCACAGTTTTTATATACCACATACCCCTGACAACAGTAGGGTTTTGTATCACCGTTTTTAACTCACTAAAAGATAACTTGATGACCATCATCCATTTTATATTAAAAAGAAAATGAACACAACCCATCAGATATAAACAGAGAATCTTCAATATCGCCAGGATCTTTGTCAAGGTACACAGCTTCCAAATAACTGAGAGCAGGAATGACCAGCAGGGTAATACTCAATCATGAACACATCTTAAGCGAATGCATGAATACATTGTAAACACTCTGAAAACTGGGGAAGAAAAAGGTGGTAAATAAATTTAAATGGACAGAAAACCTGTGTATTTTTCACATGCTGCTCATGGATTTCCTTAAGTTGTTGTTCTAAAGATCTGATACGCTTCATCATGCTCAAAATCTGGTTATTCTGGAGCTCATGCTCCTCTTCTAACTCAAGCTTTCTTTTCGTTGCCTGAGAAAAAAGTTAATGTACTATCTATATAACCATAAAATATGAAAGGCAACTAATGGTTTCTTAGGGAGCAGAAAAACATAGTTACCAAAACTAAGTAAGCAAGTTCATCTTGTACGTATGGTTTTACCAATATTTTAGTTCAAATTCAACGTTAAAATAACCACATTTTGACTATTTATCTCCGTTTAGCATGCTCCAAAATATATATATATATTTATTTATTTATTTATTTATTAATCACAGACTACTTCATGCTTTTGCAGCAGTTTCTAAACATATCCTTTTGTCACCTGATTTTAGGAAAACTTGGATCCATCTACTGACATACCAAGGAAATAGAGTACTGAAATTCATCCTGCTTTTTCCTCACTTCTGATGTTTTCTGCATCATCTGTGCAATTTGCGCCTTCTTCTTCATAAGGCGATCCCTCAAGGACTCCACCTTACTCTGCAAAAGACAAAATTGAGAGTTAAGCTTGCAAAATTAATTCATGAAGCAGAAACATCTTAAAAGTTACAAAGTTAAAAATATCATCCAGTATACTAACAAAAAGCAGTTCACGGCAAGCAATATGTAATGCAAGTGATTTCAACAAATTCAAAATGTTCTTACGCTGAACACAACATGCATAGGATAAAGTGAAAATAATGCCCTTATGGAAAAAATTTGAAGATAGGGGGTATCCAGTGGATTTTCACATGCACATAATATTAATCCAAAACATACTTGAATCTTAAAAAAAAATTTGTCAAACAACACCATGTTTAAACCAGAATAAAAAAGGCATTACTGCTGTGATTTCTCCATGATAAAGTCACTGCTTAAACAAGGATTAACAGCCTCAACGCTTTGTTCTAGCAGCTTGAAGCCCATATCTTGGTTGTCCATAACAAAATTGAACACGTATGTGCTATATAATGCAAAATTCAACAGATATTGGGAATATGAAATTCAAAAATAGAAATTTAGTAATAGATTATAATAACAATCTTGTAAGCACAAAACATTTTGGTGCAATCAATAGTTTCTTACTAGTTCCCAGTCAATTTTAGCTTGACATTTGGGTATACGATCCTTAAACTTTGCAATTTTTGCACTTAGTTCCTGGAGATGCGTGTCTATCTGATAAACCCATGACCATGCAAGCTTCTTCTTTAATTCCTGTACTTGCTGCGACAGTTCTTCAATATGCTCCATATTTTTTATCTTTCCCTGCAACTCATTCAGTTCCCTTTCTATGGGTTTTATTGAAGCCTCCAAATGATCAAGATGCCCATTTGCGTCCGCCAATTGGCTGTTGACACTGTGTAAGAGATCATCAACTTGTTGAAGAAAAGTAGCCCTGAAAAAGAACTGAACAACAAATGTCAATATAGCCTGCATAGGTCTCATCAGATCACAACTGCAGGAATAGATATTTACCAAAAACTTGTCTTTGTCATTTCCAGAATGCAGAAAGTCTCTGCTACTATCTTGACCCATTATAATACAAGGGTTCTCAATATCAATCTGCACATTGTGGAAAGCAAGCATCTTAGACATTCATGATGGAGTTAATCTGCAAAGAAATCATTTTTATTCTCTTAAAAAGCAAACAAGATAATAAACAATATACAGATGAGAACAAGGAAACAAAAATAAGAAAAAAGAAAGAGATTTACCCAAGCAAAGAGTGTGATACAAGTATCAAGACCATGTAAAAGATAGATATGGAGGGGACCGAAACCAAAAAAAGAAGCTCATGAATTTAAAGAAAAGTCAGAAGACTTGGAAGCATTATGGTGAATCCAGTGTTGAATGGTACTGGTTGGAGACAAATCTAACAGCAAGGATCCTTTATCAAAAGGGTAGGACTTCTACAAGATAGTCCATCAATGAAAATCATGCCAAAACCATAAATGAGGAACAGCACTAAAAGCTGTAGTGCCGTATACTATTGAAAACCTGTGCCCCTACTGCATATAGAGCTTATGTATAGCACAAATCAGTTTTTTTTTCCGACATATATCAGCCAACTTATATAAAGATATTTTACATTCCAGAGGTTGCTTCTAGCTGCACTTTCTAATGAAATTTGCCAGCCTTTAAATCTATATTTATGGTGCTTGAGTGCTTAAGGCATTCAACATTATTGAAGACAAAAAAAATTATTTTCAAAGCTTAATACTGTCAGTCTTTATATGACTCTACACTTGTTTTTTTGACTAACCATGAAACTAAAAAAAGTAAAACATTTTTACACTCTTGAGAACTGCTGTTTCCTTTCAATTATATGTCATCTTAGCAATTCTTGATCCATCCAAGCACTCCATTACTAATGTATGAAAAGACAAAAGAAAACAGTTTTAGTATCAAAAGGATTTTGTTAAAAAAGCAGTATCTCATCTGAAACACACACATTCATTCAGACTACTATATAAAACTAATCGTTAAGTTTACTCACAGGCAGATGCATTGTATTTATACAGCTAATTGGTGTTGTTAGGAGAATGATATCAATACAATTCAAGTTGCACACACTAATGTATCTGCCATCCTCCAATTAAATAACCAAATGTTGCTCTACAAATGAAGAAATTCAGATTTCAATCAAAAGTATGAGTGCAAGGAAAACACTTACACTAAAATGTCCTACAAGCTCATGAAGCTCCTCTTTCCGAGTAGCCACCTTTCTTCCTGTTGAAGACTCAGATGGAAGACCAAAAGAAGCAAATATGATTTGCATTATGTATAAAGCACTAGTCTAAAAGCAGAAAAAAACACTAGGAAAAATCTGATTAATGCTTCAATATGTATCTTTAATTAATCTACGGACACTGTAATTAGCAGGCAGAGACATGTTCATCTACTGGAACCATAACAGTCGGAGAGATGCAAGATATAATTTGACCGCGTATCAAAAATTTTAATTTGGATATTACCCTGTTTCGCTAACTCATTTTATCAACAGAAACCAAAAAAGTAAATGGACATAAAATTCAAAATAAGGCTGATAAGAATTGCAGGGTATCGAGGCTCAAAAAGAAGAAAGAAATAATTTTCAGCAAATTAGACTGACTTCGATGATCCTTTAGAACAGTGGAATTGGAAGTTGAAGTGATTCTGCGTTCTATAATTATCGAATTGCCATAAATATTTGGCTTAAAAGCTTCCGTTCCCTGATTTCTCAGTTCCACCTCCACAATAGCATAGCTGCCAAGAAAGAGAAAACGAGTCAGAATTAGAATACATAGACTTCAACAATATAAAAGTTAAAACCTTGAGCAAAGATTGAAGCCAATAACCCAAAACCCACACACTATCAATAAAAAACTTCAAGACTTGCAACTTTTTTGAAATCATGAACATACTCAGCTCAAAATGTTAAAAGATCTGCAATTTAACATAAGCTATTGATCAAATAGAACCTCGGTCAAAACAATTTAGTCCAAACGAGGTCCACACAATAAAGCTCATTTAGAATGAATTTAGATATGAACCGTCGGTGATTAACACGAAAGGAAAAACCTAAAATTAGCACGCAAGCAGCACAGACCTGCAGCCTAGTCTGATAAAGTTCTTCAAAGAAGCTCCCCGCTGAGTCGTTCTAGCTCGAGCTCCAAAAGCCACAAGTAATGCAGCTAGTATAGCACTCTTACCACCTACACGCCACCAACACAAAACAATAGTGTCATCCCAATTGATCAGCTCGTTAACTACACAACTTCAGTTAACATACTAAACCAAAAGCACTCCAATCATGAAAAGCAACTAATAGCCCCAATTCCTTATTCACATTTTCACATTGCACTGCGACATGAAAAGAAGAAATATTGTTCAAAAAGAACAACATGTATTTAGGGTTAGGTTACGAACTTCCGTTTTGGCCGGTGATGAAATTGACCCAGGGGCTGAGCTCTATCTCGAGATTAACATGGCACATGAAGTTCTCCAGACGGATCCTAGAGATACTACCCGCCCCGGATCCAGAATTGTCATGGGTCGTACAGGTGCTCGTACTAGAATCTTCCATAGCCTAGCTTCCTTTGAAGAGACACTGAAACTGTTTACTCGTTGCGGATATGTGAAGACCGGTCACGGCTTGAGGACTGAGAAAGCGCGTCTATGGCGGGAACAGATCTTTTCTGCGTACGGCATTGAAAACGACACGTCGTTTAGCTACTGATCTGTGCTAACTAAAGTTGGCTCAAAATCAATTTATGATTACATTTTTTAAATTTGATTATCAAATTTTATATTAAACTTAAATTGAATTTTTAAAAAAATAAAATTTAATTGAGCTCTAGATATAGTTTTAGTCTAATTCAATTTTGACTAAAATTCAACAAAAAGTTCAAAATACTAGTAAAAATTTAACAACCATAAAAATCTCGTTAACACGCGATGTTTGAGAAGATCAGTAATATGCAGTTTTATCCTTAATTAATATAGAAGTTGTTTTTAAATAATCCATAAAAAATGAGTAAGTAAATAAAATAAAATAATAAGAAAAAGAAGAAGATTAATAATAACAATAATAATACTGATATTGATGATGATAATAATGATGATAACTACTAAATCAAGCCAGGTAAGTATAAAAAGTGCTTAGGTTAAATCATAAGTACTATCTATAATTACTATCTATTTACAAGTTTAGGCTAACTACGAGAACAAAAAGTTAAAAGACTTATGGAAGTTAGGAGAGGATCTTTATCTTTTTTTTTTGATAAATCAGTAATTAAATAAATAATAAAAGAAAATATGTTTATGATTAGAGAGAGTATGGACACTCATCTCATCCAATCAGAGAAAAAAACCCCTTGGACGAATAAGAAACCCCGAAACAAAGTTACATAAATGGCAGTACATCAAACCTTGGCTGGAAAATAAGCTTCCTGGAGAACCTTAAAGCCTAAAGGACCAATAAGGACTGAAATAATCTGTAACACCCCACTCCCGCATGACCTGAACCTGACATCGATGGTGATATCCGAGCCTAAGCCCTGTGAGGGTGGCGTGCTACATCACTCAGTCAAAACTCAATATAACTTTTTTTTTAATATAATCATATATGCTGAAAATCATTAACAAACAGAATTACCGATAAATACAATTTACTACAATCAACTATAGTCCGACCGTTGACTTTACAAATGGACTTAAGCAGTTGTACAAAATTTCAAAAACAAATACAATTTTACTAGACACTAATGCAGATGCGAACTGATCCCGAACTCCGTCTCGGACTTAAAGGCAGTAGGCATACTTCCGTTTGTCGAACGGGGTGCTCTTCAAAGCCTGGAAAAATAATTGCAAATTTTGGGTGAGTTTTGCGAACTCAATGAGGAACCATCATCGATGGTTCGCCCAATTCATGCAACACATCAAGTCACAATTTCATAAATGCATAGTCAGAAGCACCACTTGATGGTACTCAAGCAATTCACAGACAAAGCACAGTTACACATTCAGAAGACCACATGATTGTTATCGTACATGTATACGGCATTCTTGCCATTCACCTAATCAAATAGATGCAATCAAATGCATATGATTCACAATCATATGTATTTATGAAATTGCCTTTCTTGCTTTTCACCCAATCAAATACAGCATTCTTGCCTTTCATTCAGAAGTATTCACAATTGCACATTCAGAAGTGCCACATGATTGCACTCAAACAAATTACAAAAAGAAAATTCACAATGTCACGTTCAGAATTATCACATAAGTGCACTTAAGCAGTTCACAGATTATTTCACATTAGCACATTAGCACATTCCGAAATACCGCATGGTTGCTATCATACAAGTGTAACGCATTACGCCTTTCACCCAATCCAGATATTCAAGCAAATGCATATGAAACTCACTTTTTCAATTGTTACTTTGTTATGACCGAGTGCCTGAACTGTCCCATATAGGGCTCATTAAGCAATAAACGCATCTTAGGGGTAGGAGAGCCCTCTGGGTATGCACTACTTCCCTTCGAGCTCGAGGCTCTTTTTCACTGGTTGAGCTTATAGCTCTGGTCGGTAGGGGTAAGAGAGCCCTCTGGGTATGAACTACTTCCCTTCGAGCTCAAAGCTCTTTTTCAATAGTTGAGCTTGTAGCTCTGATCGGTGGCTACTCCGGTCACAACTGTTATTATCAGTTCATGCATTTGTGTATGAAATGCATATGCCCAATTTAACAGTCAATGTATCACAAACAGTAAATGTGTCACAGTCTTTGTCCCATCAGAGGCAAAACAATTGATCACATTAATAGTAAGCAATTGACCACAGTAATAGCAAGCAATTTCACAATTATCACATCATGAACACTTCTATGTTAGATCTCCCAATACATCGGACCTTATGTCCAGAATCCAGTCAAAATCAATCACAATTACTAACCCGCCATTATCTCCACAGTGAATATATAATAATTGAGAGAAAGCCATCTCAGTAACTCACCTATAACTTCCGAGCTAATGTCGGGAAGTCTCTGTAATGTTGGTAGGTCGACACTCCAAATGTGCCTCTACAATGATTAAAGAGTATAAATATTATCAATTATCCAATCAGAACTATTTAATGATGCACATGTAGCAATTAAAATATGTACAATGCATGTTCATGATATTCTCAGCATTAATCTACAAATTTCCATCAAAAAATTTCGTCTAAAAATTAGAAATCTAACGGCACCGAAATTACTCAATTCGGACCTCTATAGATCCAAAAATTAACAAAACAATGACCAAAAAATAATTACCCGGACCTACGTCAATTTCACCTCCAAAAATTTCTCATTTCTCATAAAATGAAATTAAATCATCCACAAATCTGATGCCTCGAGAATCAGGTCAATCGAATGTCGGATGAAACAGATATGAGCAAAAGAAGACATAACTAAAATAAATAAATAAATAAAATTCAAGTGCTGTCTCGCGAGGGCGAGGAGCGTCGCCCTCACAAGGGGCGCAAAAACCGGCTGTCTCGCACTCGCGAGGCGAGTGCTGGTTCAAAGCAAGCCGCTCGCGATCGCTAGTGTGCCAAATAAACGGCCATTTTGCAGCTTCGACAATTCGCACTCGCGAGCCGCGAAAAAAGGACATCTCGCGATCGCGAGTTCGCGAGATGCTTTGCGACCGCGAGTTCCTGTGTTCTTCCTCCCCTTTCCATCTTTCCATGTCGACCGCGATCGCGAGTTCCTGTGTTCAGTCAGAATCAATCACAATTACTAACCCGCCATTATCTCCACAGTGAACATATAATAATTGAGAGAAAGCCATCTCAGTCACTCACCTATAACTTCTGAGCTAATGCCGGGAAGTCTCTGCAACGTCGGTAGTTTGACGCTCCAAATGTGCCTCTATAATGATTAAAGAGTACAAATATTATCAATTGTCCAATCATAACTATTTAATGATGCACATGTAGCAATTAAAATGTGTACAATGCATGTTCGTGATATTCCCGGCATTAATCCACAAATTTCCATTACAAAATTCCATCTAAAGATTAGAAATCTAACGGCACCGAAATTACTCAAGTCGGAGCTCTATAGGTCTAAAAATTAACAAAACAATGACTAGAAAATAATTACCCGGAACCACGTCAATTTTACCTAAAAAAATTTCCCATTTCTCATAAAATGAAATTAAATCTTCCACGAATTCGATGCCTCGAGAATCAGGTCAATCGGATGTCGGATGAAACATATATGAGCAAAAGAAGACATAACCAAAATAAAAAAATAAATAAAATCCAAGTGTTGTCGTCGCCCTCGTGAGCGGCGCAAAAACTAGCTGTCTCGCACTCGCGAGGAGTCGCACTCGCGAGGCGAGTGCTCGTTCAAAGCAAGCCGCTCGCAATCGTGACCCGACTCGCGATCGCGAGTGCGCCAAATAAACGACCATTTCGCAGCTTCGACAATTCGCACTCACGAGCCGCGGAAAAAGGCCATCTTGCGACCGCAAGTTCCAGTAATCGCCATCTCGTGATCACGAGATGCTTCGCGACCGCGAGTTCCTGTGTTCTTCCTGTCCTTTCCATCTTTCCATCCGAATTTCAAACTTGAATATCTCTTTGCACACACATCCAAAATTCACAAATGATAGCTCGTTGGAAAGATTATGAAAAACTCTACAAGTTTCATGTAGGACACAAAAACCAATTTCACCTCTAAGGGTGTCAAAAATACACTCAAAGATATTGTCTTCACCATATCTCCCAAAACAGTGCAGCATTTTGCAAAATCCATAACTTCCCATTCCCTTTGCCTAAAATTACAAACTTTATGTCAAAATAAAGGTTAGAACATGTTCTACAACTTTCATGAATAACATGGAACCAAATTCAATTACTAAATGGGTCAAAAATTTCAATTAAAGATTCTGCCCCTACATTTGATCTTAACAGTACTACCATTTTCTAAAAACCATAACTCCTTGCACAAATGTTAAAAAATTCTCTACCTTATGTCACTGGAAAGCTCAGACAACATACTTCAACTTTTGTGAAGGGCTTAGAAGTCAATTCTATTTCTAATTGGGTCAATTTCGTCCATGAAGGTGGCTGCCCTGCTAACTATCAAATTACCTGATTTAAGTCCAGTCTTTGAAAATTCATAACTCCCAATTCTAACATCCAAAATTAGCATGCTATATCTCATGTTAAAGCTAATTTCTTCCTCTACAACTTTCCGGAAGATCACTTGAGCCAATTCGAATCACAAAAATCGTTAATTTAGCTTCCAAGCATAACACTCACAAAACCTACATTTAGGGCTAGGTTCCAACATAATGCACAATAAACAACCAACATTCAACAGGTCATAACTCCCAATATGCATATCGAAAAATTACATACTTAGTGGCAATAAAAATATGACAGAAACCTCCTCAACTTTCATTAAGACCAATTTCACCAATTCACCCTAAATCAATATAGAAAAATGCATCAAGGTTTCAGGTCATCAATCTCGGATATTGTTCACACAGCTCATATCATTCACTTTCAAAGCAAAATTCAACACTCTTCTAATCAAAATTGGGCAGAACTTCCTTCATATAAAATGTAGCCAAATGTCTCAATTTTAATTTAAGACAAACCTCACCTCAATTGCTTAACCACACAACTAGTTATG
>JANKOE010006658.1:0-10751 GCA_026284465.1 Erythroxylum citrifolium | reverse complement strand
CTTAACTAATTCTGGATATTTTATTATTATCAAAACATAAAGGGATTTAATTTGTCAACCACCATTGGTCCAACACATAAAATTGGTAGCCTTTCATGTTGATTAAAAAAATATTGATGGAAAGAATGGGTATCGGTAGGAAGAGTATGAATAAGTTATAAACAAACTTTGGTTTTTAAATCATATCTCGATTGGTAGAGCTCCGAATGAGATAATTTTTGTTTCTAAATAAAATAGAGCCATGGAAATACAAATTATCTGAAGAAATGGAATTTTAATTCAGTCTCTAAGACTTTCAATTTCTAGATAGAAGTTTAGTATAGTGTACTATTTCAATTTAATAACAGTCCGAAAATGTTTGGGCTATAACTTTCAGACTACTGAACCAAATTGAATAATTTTGGTGTCATTAGAAACTTATGACAATGGGGAACAAATGTTTTGAAGAAGTCAAATTGAAATTCTAGTTTGAAGTGTCCCAAAATCTATTCTAAATTAGGAGAAATGAGTTTGATAAGGGTTCGATGAAAAAATTAGAGGAAAATGCACTCACGTTTTATGAATCCGAAAATACGGAGTAATGAAGATCATGGTTTATGAATCTGCAAGAATTGAGCTCCAGAATTAGGGCCCAATAGTTGTGGTATCAGAGCATGAAGATGAATCGATGATTGTTATAAGATTTCACTGAAATAAACCTTCAGGGTAATACGCTCAGGTTTCATGATTCCGAATGTTGGGCTCCGGAAGCAGGGCCCAACATTGAATCTCTTGGGTAAAAGTAGACAATTAAAGGTGGAGTTTTTAAGGTTTAGAAAGGTTCTCTAGTTATTATGAAAGCTAACCATTCCATTAGTTTTTATGTCTTGCAAGGTTCAACTATGACAGGTTCTACAATTATTTCCTCTCCTATGCCTAATTCTAATGTCGCCAAATTATGGCATAAGCGCTTAGGCTATATGAGCGTGAAAAACATGATACTTCTGAGTAAATATGGTCTTCCTAGAGATCAAGGCATTAGTAAGTTAGAATTTTATGCACATTGTGTTGTTGGCTTTATGCACATTGTGTTTTTGGGAAACAAAAAAAGAGTTGGTTCTCTGCTACAACTTACCATACTAAAGATATTATTGAGTATTTGCATTATGATGTATGGGGACTTTATAAAGTTTCTTCTTTGGGAGGAAAAAGATATTTCATATCTATTACTGATGATTTTTCCTATAAAGTTTGTGTCTATTTCTTGAGGCATAAAAACGAATCCCTCTCCATATTTAAAAGGTGAAAAAAATCTTGTTAAGAACCAAATAGGGAAAAAGGTTAAGAAGGTTAGAACAAACAATGGATTAGATTTCCATAATAATGACTTCACTCATTTATGCTCAGATCATAGTATAGCCAAACATAAGACATTTATTGGATAACCTCAATAGAATAGTGTTGTAGAACTGATGAACTTGACACTTCTAGAGAGAGCTTGTTTTATCCTCTCCAATGCTAACTTATGGCATTAAGTAACTTTAAGGCAAAGGCAGTCTCTACTACGTGTTATTTGGTCAGTCAATCTCTACACTCTTCTTTTAACTTCAAAATCCTAAAAGAAGTATGATCAGGTAATTATGTTGACTATTATATTTTGAGAATTTTTGGACGTCCTACATAAACACATGTGAATAATGGCAAGCTTGCACCTAAAGTAAAAAAGTGCATATTTCTTGTTTATGCATTTGAGTCTAAGGGATACTGATTGTGGTGTTCTAATTTTAAGTTTGGCAAAGTAATTCTTAGTAAGTATGTTACTTTCTATAAGGACGCTTTAGTTTATCCTAGAAAAGATTATGTTGTTGTTCTTCTAAGTGACTCGAAAACTACCTGTGAGAGGTAAAGTTGAAGTTAAGGTATGTTTTTCCTTCAAATGTTGATGTCCCTTCTTCCTCCAATACTTAACCACGGGAATAACATGATGATGGCTCTAGTACCACAACTCTTATTGAGACAGAATGGAATTACTTTATTGTTCATGATAGACTGAGACAAATTAGAAAGCCTACAAGATATGTTATTGGTGATGATGATTTGGTTGCTTATGTATTATCAATTGCATAGGATGTTGGTGAAGGTGTGGAACCTTCTATTATTCTAAAGTCATCTCCTATACTGATTCATTTAAATGGTTAGTTTTGATGAATTAAAAAATTAAGATCTTGATAAAAATAGTGCATGGGACTTAATGGAGCTTCTAAAAGGCAAATGAGCTTTGATTTACAAATAGATCTAGAAAAAGAAGGATGGTATTTGTGTGATTGAATATGCAAGGTGGAAGGGACACTTGGTAGTCAAAGGTTTTGACCAAAAAGAAGGTACTTACTTTAGTGAAACCTTTCTCCAGTTGCATGACAAAGCTCTATTTGTATGCTACTTGCATTTGTTTCTATTTTTAACTTGAAACTTAAGCAACTTGATATGGAAGCTACTTTTCTTCATGGGTAGCTTGATGAAGTACTTTACATGAAGCAGACCGAGGGATTTGTAGTTCTTGATAAGGAGAATTGTGTTTACCATTTGTAAGTCTCTTTAGAGCCTTAAGTAAGCTCTTAAAGAGTGGTACAATAAATTTAATGGTTTTACACTTGGGCAAGGATTTTTTGGAAGCCAATATGATAGTTGTATTTATTACAACAATATGTAGATGAGTAATTTGTTTACTTATTGTTATGTGTTGAAGACATACTTATTGCATCCTATTAGAAGTCATTGATCAATAGTTTGAAAGTTCAAATAAGTTAAGAGTTTGACATGAAAGACCTTGGTGTAACTAAGAAGATACATGGGATGGAAATTCACAAGGATCGTTATGCTGGTAATTATTTCTTTACAAAAAGAAATATATTAATAAGATGCTTGAAAGTTTTAATCTGCTTGACTGTAAACCAGTTTCTATACGTCTTACTACACATTTCAAACTATCTTCTGATTTATTCTCAATAATGGAGAAAGAAATAGAATACTTTTCCAGCGTTCCTTATTCTAGTGTTATTGGAAGTTTAATAAATGCAATGGTATGCAATAGGCGTTATTTATCATATGTCATGAGCATGGTGAGTTGGTGTATACACAATCATGTTAAAGAGTATTGGAATAATGTTAAATGGATCCTTCAGTATTTAAATGGTACTTCTAACTTAGTTTAGTGTTTGATGGTTACAAGGCTACATCCAATGATATAGTTAGTTTTGTAGATGCTGATTATGTTGGCAATTTTAATATATACAAGTCTTTTTCTAGTTATATTTTCACTCTTAGTTATGGTGCTATTAGTTAAAAAACATCCCTCTAATCCACTACTGCATGATATTTTACAAAAGCAAAGTATATTGCAAGCCCAAAGGCGTGAAAAAAGGAAATTTGGTTGTGGGGTTTTATCATTGAGTTTAATGTTAAGCAAGGAGTTACTATTATTGTGATAGTCAAAGTGTTATCCACTTGACCAAGAATGACATGTATCATTCCAAGACCAAGCATATTGATGCCAAACATCACTTTATTAGAAATACTATTATTGCAAGAAAAGCTGTAGTAAAGAAGATTCACACTTTAGAGAATCCTATAGATATGCTTACCAAACCTCTTCCTATTACCAGGTTCCAATATTGTTTAGACTTAATTAGAGTTCATAGCACTTAATTTCCCTTCGAGGCTTTATGGCGATGGCGAGTTTTGTTGGATTTGATGCAAGGTGGAGATTTTTTATTATATTGGTGTCTCAAATTCTCCTCTTTCCTTTGATTTTGGTTGGCATTCTACAATATTTAATATAGTCCGCTAATGTTTGGGTAATGACCATATTTGTTGTTAGGGTTGTATGACTATGTTTATACTGAGGCTATATAACTATGTATACTTATGTAATTAATCTCAACATTTTTAAGGGCTTTTTAGGATTATTATTCCACATTATTTTGTGAGAGAGGGTGATATTCAGTATTTTGTAGAGAGGGTGAAGGAAAAACCTTTAGTATTTCCGTAATTGAATTGAATATAGTGTTTCTATTATGTGGTAAAAATCATAATAACTCTTCTACTACTTGCTAAAAGTCCTAATAATTTTGTATTTATGTTATCAATTTTGGTAACTCTGTTAGGTAGGAACATTTCTGTCTGGACTTTTCAAATTCTCGATGATGTATTAGGCAACCGAGACTTTGATCTTATGTCCCTCTTTCATTATTACTCATATTTCTTTTGTTATAGCTCTCCTACCTCATTCCTTACCTTTTGAGCATGCTTTAAGCTCATCTATATCTAAACATCTCCTACATTCTTCCATTTTTTCATCAAAACAAATCTTTTCGAAGTTACGTCTCTCACTTCAACCATACCATTAGAGCACTCATTAAGCTTATCAACTCCTAAACTTCTCCTAGTTTCTTTCATTTTTTTTAAATCACATCTCTATAACTTAGCTCCTTTACCTTAATCCTTATCTTTTGAGCACTTTTCTAGCTCATTACCTCTTAAACCTCCCATAATCAAATCTTCAGTGCCTCATTAGGTTCAAAAGATAAGTATCTCCTATTTTCCAGACTATCCCCCTCCTAAAGAAGCTCTTATCTCATATGAGAAGCTACTCAAGAAAGCTTGGAAAAAGTTATGGGATACCAAGTTTAGTATAAGAAGCTAAATTTTATTACTAATCAATGGAAAGTTTAATCTTTAGTAGTTTCACACATGCTAAAAGTGATAAAAGTTAGGGCATCAACATAAAGTTCATCACTAGTGAGTTATTTTACAGGAAAGAGACTCCTTTTTCCTCTTAGTACACAAATGTGCAAAAGCTTTTGAGAAGGAATGGACTAGAGAAAACACCCATAAATGAACATGAGTACTTTATTTTCATATTTGAAAAAGAGAATAACATGATCAGGCTCTTTTAGATTAAGCCTTAGTAAATGTAAGGTAAACCTCTTTTTCTTCAAAGAAGGTGCCTGAAATATTAAAGGTAAAGAGGTTAAATAAGGATAAAAAATTGATGGAATTAGAGATAAAACTCTCTTATCAATGGAAACCTAATTTTGTTCAAGAAAAGAAAATGTAGATGTTAAAAAGTAGGAGCTTCAAGCTAGATAAGATGTTTAAAGTCCTGAAAACTAATAAAGGAGAAACATACGTGTCTCAAAAGGATGAGGTTTCTACTTCAAAGAGAGGCTCTATTGATGGTTTAGGCACTAGAGAGATAACTAATAGGATAGCTGGAGTATCAATATATCCATATAGTTAGGAGTAAATGGAAGTCTCAAATAATTAGAAGTTGATCATAGGGACTATTAAAGAACCAATAGAACTAAATGAAGAGGATAATGCTAAAAAATTAGTACAAGATCAAATATAAGATAAAGTGAATCACTTAGAAGACATTTTCTATAATAAGTAGAAATGTGTGGAGCCACTGAAAGGAAAAGTTATCTAAAATATGTCCGTTAACTTCTTTCGAGGACCCCTTATTGGAAAAATAAATAACTAATAAACTCTAGTATTAAAACCATGAGAAAAATAAGAAGTAAATCTAAGAGTAAAAGATCTTAAACCTTTAAGTTACCTCAATAATTATAGCTTGAAATGTTAGGGGCATGATCTGCATCAAAAAATAACAAATGACGAAAGAGTACTATCTATTGTTATAGAAATATCATATGCACAAATAACCTTTTCCTTACACCTGCATGTGTAGCTTTGAAGTTGAAAAAGAATGAGGCTTTAACAAACTATAATAAAGCTTTGGAATAATACTACTCCTTATTGAGATAGAAGGCAAAACTTATTTGGCTAAAAGATGGTAATAAAAGTACCAATTACTTATATAACATAATTATTAGCAAATAGAAATCCAACAGAATATGTCCATTGGAAATTTTTAATAAGAAAAACATTAAAGACCAGGAGAAAATCAAGGAGATAATTGTCAATCACTACAATCGTTGGAAATTAACAAGTAGAGTAATCTTACATCAAAAAGAGATATAAGGATGAAATGAGTTACATACAAAGATAAGACTCATAACTAATAACTTGAAGGTTTTGGCTTGAGATATGATGTCCTGGTCGCATATGGGCTTAATAGAGTTATAACATCTCCTATACGGAACCTACAACTATCCATATACATGGAAATTAAATTCCTATACATGCATTCAAGGCATACAATTCTATTCAATGCTATACTTATATACATTACAAAATTTCATATCATTTAAAATTTTCATTGAAAATTAGTATTAAAAATTTTGATTTACATAATTATACAATTTCCTCTCTTTATTACATGTACAATCATCTTTAACTAAAAAAACATTCCAAAAGTACTTTTTTCATATTTGTTGTCCTTGGTCCCTGTAGATGTTCCCTGTACCTCACTCCTATGACTTAGAGCTACACGAAATAACACCTGTGCTAAGCTTGAAAGCTTAGTAGGGAAGCACTTAGTTTGGATGACCACTCACAACAGTCATCCGCCAATCACATACATTCATGATCATTATAAAAAATTAAATGGTGATGACATACTTAGTCAAATTCATAATGCAAAAAATGCTTCAATATGTTATTCATATACCATAAATTTACCTTCAAAAGTCAAACATTGATATTCAGTGCTCAATGATAAAAATTATCAATACAAATGCAAATTCTCATCAATACCAATTATTTATGTTGTCATGTTGTATTTCTTATTCATAACTGTTTACTTTACTTTCTATGTTAGGCCTACACATTCTTGGGGTTTGGATAACGGGAGCTGTGGATATCTAAAGATATCAAACCCTGGATACCTGAAGGCATCAAACTGTCGATACCCTAAGGCATCAAGTTGTGGAGCCATTATGGTCTTGAAATGGAGACACCATTGGGGTCAAATGATAGTAGTTGCGTTGTATCCCTATAAGCATGCCTATCTATCCACCACTAAGAAAATGAGCAAGCACTGTAACATTTCCTTCAAGTCATAAAATCTGTATTTGTGTACATACATGCAAGTCATAACTTACCGTAGTATCTAAGATACCGATCTCATAAGGAGGGTTAATCTAATCCTAAAATCTAAGGCTAAGACAAATCACAGAAATTCAAATTTAACTAAAATAAAACAATGATGTAATTCAATCAATCAATTTAATCAAACAACTCAATTAAAGAATTAATCACGAAATGTTAACAAATTAGCAAATTGCAACACACACATCAAGAATCAACCTAAGGAACTTCTAATTAAGAGAAAGGGAAATTTTTACTCATCTATAACAGTACTCTACTTAATTATGAATTGTCAGATTATTGGTCCTAAACGATCCTAGGGTTGATTACTCTCTCTCGAATTATAACCAATAGCCCTAAATTATAAACCCTAATCAGATTATGGAAAATAGCAATTTCTCAATTCACAATTTATCCAAACCCTAGTTAGATATGAGTTTTCCACTAGACTACTAGAAACCTATGTGAGATCTCTCTTCACACAATTACCGATTTGATTGATTTCTCGTTTTTATTAAATCACCTAACTGTCGTTAGCCTGATTTAATATTTTTTCATTCGATTCACCCTCTTAGTCTATCACCTAATTATGCAAGTACAGAAATCAATCACAATGAATCCAAATAACATAAACAATCAAAATTTTATTGAATCAAAGATAAAAACAACCGGAAGGTGAGTTTAGACATTCCTCAACATTCATAAAATCCTAGCGTAACAATTATCCCAATTCTATACATTAAAAAATTGAAATACATTGGAAACCAAATCTAAAAGGATGATAGAGGCAGCAATGTCGAGAAACCTCCTATTTCAGGAAATACTTCACGTCGGCTTCTTCTCCACATCTCTCTTCCTTCGTCTCTTTCTCAATCTCTCGATGAACTCTCTCCAGGGTTTCTTAATGGTGGCTGATGCAAGAAGCTATCTTTCTCTTTTTTTTTCTTGTTCATTTTATACTTGATGTGTTTTTGGCAGCCCTAAGGTTCTTTATGGATCGAAAAGGTCTGAAAAACCCTCAAATTTTGACTTTTCTATGTATCTGCTTATCTGTCCAACGTAGGCCACAATTTTGGGTCAAATGTAAGCTATCTATCACGATCGCAGCAAGAAGGCCATGATCGGGAGCCAAATCTGATGCTTCTGTCATGATCTTAACAATTTGGCCATAATCGTGGGCCATCTCTCTCGCTTCTGTCACGATTATGGTAGGATGGGCCACGATCGTGGGTCATTGTTTTAGTCCAAGTCTTTCCAAAACTTCTTCATTCTTCGCTGTTGACCATAAAATACTAACAAACACATCAAAGTGCTTTAAATACATAATAATTAAGCTCAAATGCTTGCACTAACCTATAAAAACACTTAAACACTAATAATTCACAAACTATCTTAATTCTACCGAAAACACATACTAAATAATCGAATAAACAAATAAACACATATAAAAGTATTCCTTAAAACATGATGCATTTCAGACTTATCACATCCCCAAGCAAACACATATAAAACTATTCCTTGATTTTCTTGTCCTCAAGTAAACAAACAAAAAAACATATAGAAATTCACACAGCACATAATGTAGTAATGAGACAATGGCTTCAACTTCATAAAATAAATTGAATTTAAAACACAATCATTCAAGTCATTTCAAATCATTAACATGCAAAATCCGTGTCTTGGGGCTCTAAACTAAATGTACATATTAATCCAGACTCGAGTCTTGCCCTTCTCAATTGCACACACTCATTAATAACTCTTTGGTCGTTCAACTCTATAACTAATCCTAAGTATGTTTTCATGAAAAGTCAAACTATTACAAGTTCGGTAGGTTTAATTTGGAAACACATTTTTATTTTTATTTACTTTTTATGAACATGGACTTAGTATTTTACGCGGAGGCAACATTGGTAATTAATGTCGATCTGGTTACTCAACTAAATCATGTTTTTATTAAGTTGTTGGGTTGGAACGCCATTCTAGAATTTTTTATGCGAAGGCACACATTTGTGATGCGTGTCGATCCGGTTACTGAGCTATATCACGTTCTCAACTAGCTACTAGCTCTATTCATAACTCGAAGGCCAGCAGAATAGTTACTTATTTTAAAAATAACAACCTTTTTAAATATTTTATTACCTACCTTATTGCTTTAGCTACTCGTTTTCATGAAAAAATACTAGCAAAGCTACTTAGGTTAAAAGGCCTCAAATTATGAATGAATGTAACAATTTCGATGGCTACATTTAAACACTAAATCCTAATTAAGCAATATATTTAATCAAAGAACCCCTAATTCATTAATTATGCTAGTTAATAATTCTTTATAACCTAATAGACCACTTTCAAAATTAAATCAATTTCGATCCATCTAAGCCATTGACACATTCAGATGATTCATATAATGCAACCTAACAAACTATCATTTACTATACAAAATTCTCATTCAAACAAAAGGCATAACCCTCCCCACACTTGAACAACATATTGTCCTCAATGTGAGAAGAGGACAAACAAACACATAAAGATAGAAAAAAAACATGAATTAAAGTAAAACAAAAAACAACAATAAAAATAAAGATAAAGATAAAAAATAAAAAATAAAGAATAAAGAATAAATTTAAAAAGAAAGGGAGTTAGAACAAGTTTCATGGTGATGGTGTTGGAGGTGGAAGTTGAACACCTTGAACCTCAAAGTAACGATGAATCCGACGGATGTCCCGACTTTGACGTCATTGGGTTTGGGCCATCTCCTTCATCCTTTTGGAGTTCTTCGTAAGTGTATCTATGATTACCTTGTTGTTTGTGGAGATCGCATCTGGTATCTTCTACTAGCCCAGTTCTTCTGCCACACATATGGCACATAATTTCTATGTTCAACTTATATGCTCATCCCTGCAACCTAAACCACATCTCTCTAAGGTTCCAAAGTTCATAGTGGAGGGAAGTAAAAAATTCAAGAGTGAGCTATTGGTAAACAAGGAATTGAAAGTGTATAATTTTTTCCCACAAAATTCTTTCTACTAAGTTTCCTACCCTATCGTGCAGTTCTAGCCTATCAAGTGTATCAAAATCAAAATATTTAGGGAATGCAATTTTTTTAGCATTGAGGGTTCGAAAATGGATACCTTCCTCCTATGTGTAGATCAGGAATGGTGCTCTGAAGTCTACTACTTTGTTTCTCCTTCCTCATCCTGATAGTTGATTTCACCCCGATGATTGATCAAGCTTGACTGATTGCTTGATACGTGACATATTAGCTTATGAGTTGGTAGAAGTCGAAAGAAATTTGGAGGTTTGAACTTTTGTAGAGAGAAGTGAGAGTGCTTTGAGAGATAAAGTTTACAGAGATAAAGTTAAAAGGAAAGTAAGTGAAAAAGTGAAGTTAGAATTATATTTAAAGATGATTGGATGGTAAAATGGTAAAATTTTAAGTTAATTGCCTGTGTTTTCCATTTTTAACTTACCACAGACCACAATCGTGGCTAGCCATTTCTAGACTTGGCAAAAGGGCGGGTGGTCCGGGTATGGGTACGGGTCTCACGGGTATTGGTCAAACAGGTACGAGTTTGCGGTTAAATTTATAGAAACGGGTAATGATTTTGAAAATCCATACCCTGCCCAGCGGGTATGGGTAGACCCGCTGGTTACCCGCTATATATTTTTTTATTTTTCATTTTTTAAATTTCAATTAATAAACTTATTCAACAAGTTTAAATTTT
>JANKOE010006558.1:0-10756 GCA_026284465.1 Erythroxylum citrifolium | reverse complement strand
CGAAGTCTCGACATCGAAATGTCACAGGAGCAGCTGCAGACCCTTCTAGGCATGCCTATTTACCCACAACTAGGACTCAGTAGTTTTCAAACAAAACAAGGTCATTTCAGACATTTCATGTGCAAGAAAATAGCACTTCCAATGATATCAACATGCATCAAACGCCTCGAACAAACATTGTCCGGAATCAACACAATTCAGTACATATTCATCAATATCAATTTTATTCATAAAACAATCTAAGGTGAGACCATTTTAGGTTACTCATAAAATTTACCGTCTAAATTACTTACTTAAATTACTTACCTAAATTACTTACCTAAATTGCCCTTACTATTTATTGTCTCGAAGTCCCGACAATATCTGGAAGTGGTCGTTCCTCTATAACAGTGAACACATACACAAATCACTATTGTGCATGATTACAAATTCACTAATGTCTAATGAATATGTATAATGCATGTTCATGACAAATTCCGGGATTATTCCAAAATTCTTAACTCTATTCCATGATTCACAACTCAAATTTATTCAATCCCTAATTGTCAATTAAATCTGAAAATTCACAATTTCACATAAAGAGGTAGAAAATTTTGTTATGAATCCGATGCTTTGAGAATCAGGTCATTCGGAGGTCGGATGACAAAGATATGGTCAAAAGAGTGGAAGAATTCAATTTAAAACAACAAAAAAAAACTCAGCAGAAGCAGAAACAGGCTCGTGATGGCAAGCTGGCTCGGGATCGCGAGTAAGGAGAAGTAATGGACGGCTCGCGATGAGTCTCACAGAAGTAGTATTGGGTCGCACGGGCGACGGCTCGCGACTGCGAGCGGCCTAAATGCTTTCCCACGATCGCAATAGTCTCAGGATCGCGATTTGCCGTCTTCTAAAGGCCTGCTCGTGATCGCGAGTCTCAGACAGAAGTGGCTATCTCACTCGCGATCACGATTTTCATCGTCTTCACTTCACTGTCGCGATTCTGTAACTTTTCTTCTCATTTTTCTTTAACTTCTTCACTAATCATCCTACTGATTTATTCATTCATACTTACCAATTCTGCCCTTCTACTCCAATACCATCCCAAAACAACTTAAAAGCAAGCTTATCTAGTGTTTATCATCAAAACCGAAATCTCCCATCCGCTTTCTCTCACTACTCTCTCTACGGTAAACTTTCAAAGTTCATAAGTTTATTCCCTCTTTCTTTGGTTTTTCATCACAACAGTCCACGATATCTATCATTTTTCTCCATAAATCACTACCTCTCATTATGCTCTATGTTTCCTTAAGCTTTAACCTCACAAGATAATTCACGTATGTACAGTAAATTTACAGAGGATGAGTTCATCGAGTATTTGTTTTTCTCCAAAATTTTGCACTCTTCCTATACAACTTTAATGACTCTTCTAACTCCCACATATATTTAGTTCTGTCAAAATTTGTCAAAAACATTCGTGCTTATTAATAAGAAAAGAACAGAGCATCACCGAAACTACTAGTCTAAAACTCAAGCATGCATATATATATAATTACACCTATAAAATATCATTAAGTTACTTACTTGTTCCAGAAAATTCCAACAGTGAGAGTGAGAAGCATAGATTGTTTTCGGTGAAGAACAAAGCAACAACTTCTGAAGGCTTTTTATTAGTTTTTGCATGAAAGACAAGTATCATATACGTGTAACATTCAATTAGCTAAATGTCTCATATAAAAGCTGTCACGCGTCACTATATACTTGGTCCATTATTTTAGTATTATTTATTTATTTATTCTTAATCTAAAAAAAATACCAAAATTTTTCCGAAAATTTCTAAAATTCACCAAAAAATCTGAAATAATAATATGACTCTCCAAATAAATTTTCAACTCAAAAATAATTCACCAAAAATTTCTAAAATACTCAAAATGTACGAAAATTGCCAAATCACATTTAATACATTACAAATAAATCCAAAATTTTCAGTTATAAACCAATTTACCCATAAAATGTCATGAATGCATGCCAAAATGCTTATGCACAAATAAGCAAATATTCAAATATGCAAAGCATAAAACGTACTAAATTTTCTTAATATCCTAACCCCTAATATGAGGCGTTACAATATGGACGAGAAAGATAGGAATGTTATGATGATAATCATGAGATGTTTTTGAATAAATTGAAGTGAGGGTTTGATAAACTCCAATTGGTATTTGAATGAATAAGAATGGTGTTGTAATTGAGAAAGTAAAGTTAGGAAGGTTTTGTAAGCTTTAACAGTGGTAAGATTTGTGTGTTCTGACTCGAGGGAAAATCTGGAATAATTTAGAAAGAATTAGCAAAAGTTGTCTTCTTTGAAGTTGTAGATGATCCTTTTAGCTTTCCGACGCTATAAAGATTGTAATTTTTGGACATTAGAATGAAGAGATATGATTATTACAAGTTATGATGTTGCATAGGATCTGTGTATGATGACAACTATGATATATGATGAGAATTTGTGATTTTGATGAATCAAATGAGACAAGATTTGAGAGTTTTATAAGATTAATTTGGTGTTTGAATGTTTTAGAAGTGTTTTTGCCTTAGAATAAGTGAATTTGTGAATATTATAAGTGTATATGGTGTTAGGATGAAGGTTGGAACCTTTGGAGAGGCATTGGAGGACCTAGGGGAGCCCCAATGCCCGTTTAACGGACCTTCTCGGGTGTAAAAACACCCATTAGCCAGTTTATGTCCGTTAAATGGACATTCTCGGGTCATTTGGCCTCCTAAGCTCGATACACATCCATTTCACGGACATTCTCGGGTCATTTGGCCTCCTAAGCCCGATACATATCCGTTTAACGGACATTCACGGGACAAATTGTGTTTGTTGACCATTTTAGAGGCAGAATCTCGTTTTGTGGCCTTCATGAACGTTGTAGGTCTGGATGTCTTCTTTCTAATGGTCTGAAAACAACCTCAATCCGACATCTAGATTGAAAGTTATGGCAATCGCGCCAAGATAGGTTCAAATCGATTTAAGGTATGAACATGGTCTATTCTTTTGGACATAACTCCCTCATCTGACCTCCAATTGAGGTGCTTCTTGAAGCAATAAATTTCTAAGACATGTATCTTTCTCTCCATGAAAAATGGTATCATTTGGAGTTGATTTGAGAAAGTTGAATTAAAGTAAGTGAGAGGTCGGTTAGGAGAGAATGATTAGGGTTTGAGCAGACTTTAGCTTTTTAAGCGTATCTTGAGCTTTAAAGCTCCGATTAAGATGGATCTTGCTTCAAAGCGAACTAGAGACTTAGAGCTATGATTTCTCTGAAGAAGTCAAATTGAAATTCATATTTAAAGATTTCTAAAATCTGTTCACAAGCAGGAGAAATGAGTTCAAGCATGGTGACTATTTTGTATGGGCACACCATTGAACAAGTTGAGAGTCAATTTTTGGGATGTTATGAGAAAAAAATTATGATGTCTAATGAGGGCTTACGCAATAACCCTTCAAGGTAACATGCGCGCTCTCGTTTCATATTTTTCAGAGCAAACGTTGGACTCTGGAATCAAGCGGGGTCCAACAGATGTATGAGTCTGCAAGAGGGTTGGGTTTCGAAAAACGGGATCCAACACATAGCACATCCATATTGTATTACAAAGATACATGACAATGATTTTATTTGTTTTTTGGATTCCAAGTAACATAGGAGTTGGTAAAGGTAAAGGACTCCCCGATAGGTGGATTTCCGAGAAGGTTCCTCACATGTTCGAACGCTCCAATGGAAATGGTATATGTTTTTCCCGCAGGTGTTTGGTTTTGAATACCTTCTTGCAACAGCTTTTCCGCTATTGTTAAGTTTGTTGGTGAAATGTTTGGAAATAGTTTACCTACACCCCAATAGAAATGAACTTACATATTGTCATATTAAAATGGGACAATGGAACCTATCCTCAAGCAGTATACGTACGTGAATTTCCAGATGAGCGCTGTTGATTTGGCAACTTTTCCATAGCAACCGATTTGCCAAATCCTTCATCGATCGTTGTGTCATTACTCCCACCTCCTTCAGCATACATGTCATCTTCGAGAGTCATTACAACATAAATCACGTAATATATTCCATGAAATGTTAAAAGAACAACTTCATATGTTTGAATTGAGATGAATGTAATAAGGAAATTGATGTTGTATGATACTATACACCTTCAAGTAAAAGATCGGTCATGGAAGGCAAACGATTATTAGGTAAAGAAGTGGAGATTGTTGCCACATCCTTGATGCTTTCGGCAGGGACAATTTTACCACATTCCTCCCAACGGAATGAATTACGTCCATCCGGTACCAGACGCCAATTCGACATTTCTTAGTGAAGAATTGGAAAAAAAATTGTGAAAGAATAATTTGGAAAGTTTGAGTTGATATTACTTGTCAAATGAAAGTAAATCTTGCAGTACATACACAAATTAATTGCTATCAGAACTTAAATGTAAATTACAATCATCTTCACTTTCTGAAGAATAAGATTCAAAATCTGGCTCCTCTTCATATCGTTGACCATCTTCCTCCTCTCCAGAGAAAATATCAACATATTCATGTGATGGATCGTGCAAAGGATCATGATCATCATGTATCACAGATGCATTGATAAAATAAGCATCTTCCTGAAATGCTTCACTTTCATTTCTCTGATCTCCTTTTCCTTGTGATTGAAACCTCTAGGTTTAACTTTGCACACCGCCAACCAATCTAACTTATCCCATCGTATGCTGAGAAAAGGGACATAACAGACCTGTTTCGCTTGCATAGCCAAAATGAAAGGATCAAAATGTTTCAATCTCCTGCGCGAGTTGATTTTAACAAGATTGTATCGACTATGGACTTTTGTTCCAACATTTGGAGTGAGGTCAAACCAATCACATTTAAATATCACAGTTCGTTTGATTGGCAACGCAGAGTACTCAACTTCTAGTATCTCAATGATTTTACAATAGTAATTCATGCTTTCGCCTTGTATGGAAACCCCACTATTTACTGTTGCCATACTATGACCATGAGCTTTTGTATGATATTTGTAGCCATTAACGAAATAAATCGGATACGATTTCACAGTTAGTAGAGGTCCCTTAGCAAGATCAAAAATGAACTTGTTCTCTATTCGATTTTCGAAGGCCTACAAAAATAAATGATATCAATATTAATGAATATATAGGCTAATTTCAACACTTGTTTTGTATATTTTAATAAGGAGATGATTTATAAGTGGAAACTAACATATCTCTCGAACCATCATGCAAAGTGTCGCCTATCCTCATTATTTACTTCATCCTATGTGCTATTTGCCATGATCTCGTATAACAATGCCTTGTACATCCTGTTACGTTATCATGTAATTTAGTTATCATACAGATAAAATATTAATACCGATATAATGTGGTCGAACTTACTGCACGAAAGGTTGAACCTCTTGGCAGTTCAATAGAATGTAACCATGGGCAGCCTTAATTTCTTGCTCTGTTAACATTCTTCTTGTTGATGCCCATATGCTCACCCAGGAAATGTGAAAATCGATATGTTGCCATCAACATCACTAGTTCCGCCTTTATCGTCATTACGAGGAACTTTTCTTGCTCTTGTGTGAACATGTGGCGGCAAATAATGTCCACAAAATGTACTAGTCTCCTCAACTAAATAAGCATTACAAATGGAACCTTAAACTCTAGCCTTGTTTTTCACATTTTTCTTTAAGTGATGCAAATACCTATATGACAAATTATTAGTATTACAATGTAACCGTTAAAACCAAGCACACTTCATTAACTGAATGTTCAATGCGAATTACCTCTCAAACGGATACATCCATCGATATTGCACTGGACCAGCTAGTTTAGCCTCGTATGCTAAATGCACAGGTAAATGCTCCATAACATCGAAAAAGCTAGGAGGAAAAATCCCTTCTAACTTGCACAAAATTACTGCAATCTCCCTGTCTAACTGTTCCATGTCACTGTACTTAATTTCAGATGATGTTAAACTTTTGAAAAAAAAACTAATTTCTGTAATCACTTCCCAAACCTTATTCGGAAGCAACTCCTAAAATGCAATAGGAATTAATCTTTGCATAGATACGTGACAATCATGACTTTTCAACCCAAATAATTTGCACTTCCTCATATCCACACACCTTCCCATGTTAGAAACATAACCATTGGGAAACTTTAAACCCTTCAACCATTAACACAATATTTCCCTTTGTTTTTTGTCCAACGTATAACATGCTTTCGGATATTTACCGATTCCAAGATCTTTATGTAACTCATTCCTTCTACAAAATATTTGCAAATCAGCTCGTGATTTTGCATTGTCTTTTGTCCGCCCCTCAATGTTCATTATGGTATTGAACATATTGTCAAAAAAAATCGACATACATGACATCTAAAATATGACGTATCAAATTTGTCTTCCAATATGGCAAATCCCAGAAGATGCTTCGTTTTCTCCAACCAAAGTTTTTACTTATGCTTGTATTAACTTCAGCAGATTTAAATTCTGTTACTTTCAGCAAGCCTAATTTATCAATCTCTAGCAATATCTCTTCACCATCTTTGTAAGGGGCCGAAGTTTTCTTCACCATCGTATTCTTAATGAACTTATGTTTATTGCGTCTGAACGGATGATCTGCTGGAAGAAATTTCCTGTGATTGTCAAACCAACAGACTTTCCCCCATTGGGAAGATAAAAGGCATCAGAATCGTTTCCATAATAAAGGCAGGCCAATTTCCCTGTTGTGCTCCATTTAGATAACATGGCAAATGCTAGAAAATCACTAATTGTCCACATCAAAGCCACCCTCATCACAAAATTCTGTTTCAGAGAGACATCATATGTTTGCACACCATATTCCCACAGATTCTGCAATTCATATATCAATGGTTGTAAGAACACGTCAATTTTATGCTTCGGGTTCATTGGCAATGGTATAATCATGGTCAAGAACATATATGCCTCTTTCATACACATCCACGACGACAAATTGTACGGAGTCATTATGATTGGCCAAGATGAATATTGCTGCCCGGATTGATCAAAAGGTTGGAATCCATCCGTTGATAATCCCAACCTAACATTTCGAGATTCAGCTGCAAAGTCAAGATGGGTCTCATTGAAATGCTTCCATGCCCGTGCATCTGCTGGATGACTCATTATTCCATCTTCTTGTTCGTGTTCGAAATGCCATCTCATATGACATGCAGTAACTTCTAAAGCATACAGTCTCTGAAACCTCGAAGTTAAAGGGAAATAATACATCCGCTTCTATGGAACTAATTTTTACTTCATCACACGCTTTTTAGGTCGAAACCTAGATTGGCCACAAAATTTACACTCTTCTAAGTCAACATCATCTCGCCAACACAACATACACCCCCATTTGCAACAGTCAATCTTCTCCACAGGCAGACCAAGACCCCTAACAAGTTTCTTCATGCTGTAAAAACTATCAACCATGGTATGATCACGAGGCATCGATTCATTATACCATTCAAGAATTTTATCAAAACTACGGTCCGAAATATGTCCTTCAGACTTAATGTTTAGGATTCGCGTAATCGCAGACAATTGGGTCATTGTCTCACAATTTGGCCATAACTCTTGGTCTGCTGAATGTAGTAAGTCAAAGAACTGTTTTACTTGTGGGTTCGGTTCTTCCTGTCTTGAATCATAGACCATTTTCCTGTATGGATTTCCAATGTCTTCCACATAATTTGTTCCAAATCCAACCCACCCTTCAAACTCATTGACATCCACTGACGATTCTGCCTGATTACCCCATGAAGTGCTACCAACGCCAACTTCCCCGTGTCTTGTCCACTCAAAATAATTTGGGACAAACCCTTTCCTCAGCAAATGCCCATAAACTTCTTCAATTGGAAGGAAACATTTGTGTTTGCACTTTTTACATGGACATCTGATCTTCAACCCATCCATGTATGCAGGTTGAGAACAGGCATACTGAATAAAGGCTTCAACTCCAGCAACAAATTTCGGATTAATGTCACCATCAGGTGTTGCTCGTCTATACATCCAAGATCTATCAACATCACTCATTTCTGCAAGATCGTTAATATTAAACAGTGAGTCCGTAGTTAGTGTCCTACATGCTCGGCATTGTATACAGAACATATAAGAAACAACATGTGACTTGAGTCTCAATCTAGTAGTCACAATAAGCTCCAATTTTTCCTCGATTGGCATCATGGGTAGTTTTTGCCGTGATGAAAGTTCCGTTAAATTCTATGGGTTCAAATGTACTACATATACCTATACTATATATCTCACATACATGTTTCTGATCATATATGTGAGATGTTTTTTTCAATACGTATTCATGACAATATTAATACTTATTTGCATAAATTGTTTTCAGTCATCGACATTTTTCACGAATTAAGAATGTCGATGGTCGATAATGACAAGCTAAGACAAGGTGGTTAATTGCAACGGAAAAAGAACACAAGAAATTAATGACTACACAAGTTAAGCAAACTGCAACCATCATATCACTTGCGGTAAATCTTATATTACTTTAATCATGCATTGCAGCTCAATTTGGCAAAGAACAACCCAAGATATACCTACAACAAAAAATATGTACACAATAACATATTCGCTGACCTTAACCGAAACACAAACGTTGGCATCACAGTAAGCCGAAGACAGATATAAATACCTGGTAAAGCTGCTCTTCACACTCGATAACAATGAATGTACTGGGAACAAAGAAGTACCTACAACGAAGCACACATTTTTCACAGGTTAGAAAGCTCTTATCATATATAACAATATGTGTACAAATTATACCAAATCAATGTAAGTAAGAATTTTTGTTTAATTGAGCACAAAATATATACATTATTCATATTTAAATTGAAATTCATCATAATTACTATCCATTTATTAGTCATAATACATATAACAACTTATACCTTTTACTGAAAAGTAACAATGTTTGCTTAATTGCAGCCAAAATATATCACTTTTCATATGTTTAGTTAATTCAATCTTAATTACTATGCATTTACTAATAACAATATATATAACAGATTATACCATTTAATTAAAAGTTAGAATTTTTGTTTAATTGTGCACAAAATATATAACTTAGTCATTTTTTAATTAAATTCATCTAAATCACTATCCATTTATTAATCATAATACATATATTAAATTAATCCAATTAATTTAAAGTAAGAATGTTTGTTTCATTAACCCCAAATTATATTCCTTAATCATATTTATATTCAATTCATCTTAAATACTATCCATTTATTAATCATAATACATAAAACAAATTATACCATTTCATTAAAAGTAAGATTATTGCTTAATTGGGGCCAAAATATATAACCTATTCATATTTAAATTAAATTCATTCTAATTACTATACATTTATTACTAACAATATATATACCAAATTAATCCATAATTATTAGAGGTAAGAATGTTTGTTTAATTGATCACAAAATATATAACTAATTCATAATTTAAGTTAATTTCATCTTAATTACTATACATTTATTAATTGCAATATATATAACAAATTATACAAATCACTTCAAAGTAAGAATGTTTGGGTGATTGAGCATAAAATATATTACTAATTCATCTTTTAATTCAATTCATCTTAATTACTATCCATTTGTTAATCATAATACATATAACAAATTATACCATTTAATTAAAACTAAGAATGTTTGTTTAATTGAGCACAAAATATATAACTAATTCATAATTTAAGTTAATTTCATCTTAATTACTATACATTTATTAATTACAATATATATAACAAATTATACAAATCACTTCAAAGTAAGAATGTTTGGGTGATTGAGCACAAAATATATAACTAATTCATCTTTTAATACAATTCATCCTAATTACTTGTTAGTGTCGTTATTTGCTATCTTTTTGTGTGTTAATTTTCTTTATGCTTGAGTTTTGAAGTTATACTTAAAGGAAATTAATCTTGTTTTATGTCAAGGTGTATTTTGGAGCCAAATAGAAAGAACTGCAACAATTTTAGGACAAAAAGAGCTGAATTAGACGTTGACACTAATTAGACGTGGCCTCATGCAACAACCAGAAGATTAAAATGCGAAAGCAAGACAGCCAAAGCGATGACATTGGAAATTGATACAGAGGGGAGCAAATTAAATGGGCAAATACAAAATAAAATGAAAAGAGAAAGTGGGCTGTGTGAATAATGAGAAGAGTGGGCTGAAGGTTGTGAGGAATTGGGCGTGGAATAAACGTTGATGTTGGAGGCTTTTAATTGGTAAATCAAGAGGGCAGCGCACAAGGGCAGCAGGCGAGAGGAGAAATAAATTAAATCAGGCGAATAAAACAACAAGAGATTAGCTAGAGAGGCGTCGTTTTGGTGGGTCACACATGAGGGAGGCGGCGACATTGTGCGGCTTGAAAATTAAAAAGGGAAATCACAAAAAGGACAGGAGAATAGAGAGGAGGCTGCGATAAAAACAGAGACGCAATAGTGACAAGAGGCAGGCTTAGCAAAAATCAAGAGGGCAGCAACGTGAGGTCAGTGAGACAGAACAAGGGAGAGCAATGCCGATGACAGTCCCAATGCCAATAATAGTCGGAATAGATAGGGAAATCATGATGTTGGGTAACTAATTTTTAATTCTTGGTTTACGGAATCCTAGTTATTGAACTTTGCATGTTGTGAGATTTTGTTCTTTATTTCAATCGATTTATTAGTCAAGTATC
>JANKOE010006471.1:0-10760 GCA_026284465.1 Erythroxylum citrifolium | reverse complement strand
GTATATGAAGAATTAAATGAATTGAGGTTGGGGAATTGATGAATTTCAAATGGGACATTGAATTGTTTTGAATGATATTGAATGAACACAAAAATTTATACCGATTTGGATTAGTTTAGATCATGATCGTCTTATAATTTTCCAACGCGTTTGTTTGTTTTCTTCTAAAGTATGTGTTTTCGGATATCGGAGTTAAGTGTTTTGCCCTTAAGTGTTTTGTTTTCTTCGATTCCTTCGCTTCCTTTGATTCCACGCGCTTTCGATTTCTTTGGTTTATGATTTAAAGTTGGGCTTTTCGATTCTTTTGATTTTCGTGCCCAACATTGAAGCTTTTTTATTTCTTTGGTTTTGGCCCATTGATTCGTTCTTTCGCTTTCACCCTTTTTTGTTTTTCGATTTTTGTTTTCGATGTTGGGTTTCGGAAACGGGGGCCAACAGATAGGTACTACAATAGGTTTATTGTTAACCGTATTAAACCTTGGTAACACGTACTCATTGTATGCATTCTATGAGAGGTCTGATGAGTGTTGAGATCTGTCCAGGTGAATCTGAATACCTAGGACATAAGATGCTACACCAAAGCCCGTCATGTCAAAGTTCTTGATCAAAGTTGCTTAATCTCATACAAAATGATCACTCAATTTAACGTGAGCAATATATCATCCACATGCAGTAATAGGAAGATAACTTTGTTCCCCTTAACCTCGTAATATAAGCATCTTTTTAACTTTATTTTTATTTTCCATGAAGTCGAAAGAGGTCATAACCTCATTAATTGTAAGGTATCACTTTTGGAAGGTTTGATGTAAACCATATATTGATCTGCATAACTCGCAAACCATATCCGTTCCATCTAGATCCTGAAATCCTTCAGGATACGAGAGAAAGTGTAACATAAAGTCAACTTTTCTATCTGAGTGAACCATTAGGCAACTGAGCGAGCCCATAAATCGTTGAACTTTATACTGAATCTTTTAGGTCTTTAAACTTCATTTACAACTGGCGGGTTTGCAGTTCCGCTGCAAATTAACTAGCTTCCAGACTTTACTATACTTTATGGCTTACATCTCGTCATTCATTGCATCCCACTACACATTCACATTGGGTCCAGAAACAGCTTCTGTAAAAGTAACTGGATTCGTAACACGTCTAATAGCATAGTCCTGTACACCTGATAGACTATGATATAAGATGGGAAAGTAGGTCATCTCACTCTAGTAGATTTTCTTAACTGTATTAGATTTTGTATCCCTAGGAATCTCAGTGTCTACGGGTTTGGGTTCCTATTCCTATACAGGCACGGTACAAAGACCTAAATCTACTGAATCTGAGTACACCTTGTTTCCATTGGCAATAAAAATTGCTTCAATCTCCGGCGAATGTCGCCGACATTCTCGCTGAACGCTCCATCGCTTCTTTGCTCTTCTTTGCTCTTCTCGCTGACACTGAAACTCTTAGTGGTAATAACGGCAGGCTGTTTGCACCACGGGCAGCCAGTTGATCTCGAATCTGCAGCATACAATCCTATCTAAGATGGGTCAGAAATCCAAACGTGCTTCAGCCTCCAAACGCCCCTCCCAGGCCTCCACCTCCAGCCCTCCCATCCCTGCCACCTCCACCGCTCCAGCCGCCGCTCCAGTGGCCGGCGCTCGCACCCTTGATACGGCTGCAACTCAACCTTCTCCTCCAGACTCGCATTCACCTGATCTACCCAACTCCGCCATCAGATTCGTCCAACACCCAACCCATCTTCCTAGATCTCAGACCGATTTTTCGGCCATCCCACCCCAAGCTCCCATCACCGTCGGCCTCTCCCAATCTGTTGATGGTGTGTCTTCGTTACCGCAGGGTCCTAATGTACCGGGGAAGTGGCTCCCATACGTGGTCGGTCCGGATGGTGTCCCTGGAGGTGCCGGCGGTGGCGACGATGGCGAGTTCCTGCTTGCCTCCGACGGCTTTCCTCCTTTATTGCCGTCCCTTGCGCTCCCGGCTGCCTCTCTACCGACGCCTGCTCCACCGCCCCTGTTGCCTGGCGCTCCTGCCGGCGTCGAGCTTGGACGCTCACCGATGGCTGCTCGCCCTGCCCACCAGCACGAGTCTGGCTTCTCTGCTGGGGCTTGGCAGCCCTCCTCTCTTGGGCCTGTGCAGGCCCAGGTCCTGGGGCCTGCTCATGGGCTGCAGGGGCAGGTCCCTGGGCTGCTGGGGAAAGCTCCTACTGCAGGCCCTTCTGTTGGGATCCAATGCAAGGCTCCAGCTGAAGGGCCATCAGCCCTCCATGGGCAGCTGGGCCATCTGCCACCAGGCGCAGCTCCTGCTGTTAAATCTTATGCTGCTGCTGTGCATGTGTCTACGGACTTAGGCAAATCTGCTGTAAATTCCTCTACTGCTGCTGTGAATGTGACTCAGAAGTTAGGAAAATCTCGACCACTCATAAAAAAATCCTCGGATTTTTCTTGGGTCGATCGAGTTAGTGTTTCCAGTTTTTCAACTGGACTTAAATTTTCGGGTAAATCCCGTCCTCGCTCTTCAGGGCCCGTGGTACTCCCAGCGCAGGCCATCTTGCGCAACCTCCATCAGTGGACCCGATGTCTAGTCGGGTTTTTTCCGGGGCCTACTATGCCTTTTCTCGCTGTTAAGTCTCTTGCCTTTCGGGTTTGGCAGACCTTTGGATTGGAGGACGTGATGTCTTCGGGTACGGGTTTTTTCCTGTTCCGTTTTAAGTCGGAGGCCGCTTTGCATTCGGTCCTCGAGCAGGGCCCATGGTTTTTCGGTGGCAAATTCATGGTTCTGCAGCAGTGGCACTCGCGTTTTATTTTTGATAAATCACGGGTGTCACACGTTCTGGTTTGGGTCAGATTGCATGATTTACCTCTTCCGATGTGGAATGCCAAGTGCCTCGAGATCTTGGCTGGTCAGCTTGGACGCCCCCTCAGTTGCGACCGTTTTACTGCCGATCGCACTCGCCTCTCCTTTGCTCGAGTTTGTGTCGAGCTATCTGCCACTGATGAGCCGCTTCAAGAGCTTGCGATTGATTGTTGTCTAAGTGATGAGCCTCATCGGGTCCGGGTGGAGTATGAGTGGACGCCCAAGCGGTGTGCCACATGTGGTGTCTTCGGTCACGCTTGCGTCACTCCGCCTCCGACAGCGCCTCTCGCCCCCTCTAGTGTGCCGGCCCCCGATCCATGCCATAGTGCTTCGGTTGTTCCTGTGTTTCTTCGAAGGTGTCGTCGGCGTTCTCGGCCTGCTTCTTCTCCCAAACTCCAGCCTAGTCCGCCTCCCGCCTCTAGTCCTGCCCCAGTTACTGCTTCTCCAGTGATCCGGACTAGTCCTCATCCTGCCTCTAGTCCTGCCCCGGCTACTGCTTCTCCAGTGATCCAGAATAGTCCACCTCCCGCCTCTAGTCCTGTCCCGGCTACAGCTATGTTGATTTCCTCACGCCCGCTTCCCGGTTCTCCAAGCCCGATATGCACCCCTAGCCCGGCTTTGATTCCCGAGCTGCCATCCACGCCTAGTCCGTTGCCCTGTGTCTTGAGTTCGGAGGCCTCTATCCCTCGCAGCATCCACCGGCCTCGGTCTATTGGCACTTTTGATGCTTCTTTAGCTCCTGTTGATCTCCTTCCTGACCGGCAGTTAGACTCTTAGGGGCTTTCTTGGTCCCTTCTCTCCGCAAGCAGTTTGCGCATGGCCTCCGCCTCCTGGTCTTGGATTCCAGTGTCCCCTCTCCAGCTGCACTCCTGGTGACTTCTCTCATAGTGGTTTTCTTCTTCCTTGTGAGCCGTCTGTGGCTTTTGCTTTTGTTATTTAGGAGAGCCGTTTGTGGCTTCTTCCTTTTGCCTTGCGAGCCGCCTGTGGCTTCTTGGGTTCTCTACCTTTGTACATATACCCCTCTTTTCTTCTTTTAATATATCTACTGATTTACCAAAAAAAAAATCTACCGAATCTAACTGTATGAGTAGCGGATACATGATAACTATAGTATCCGCCCTGCTATCATCCAAAGGGTCAAAGGGCCCACCATCATCATAGATATCGTATTCCGAAAACTTAGTTGTTTGTGATTCCACTACTTTGGTCCCTCCTTCTCTACAATAAAAATTGTAGCCTTAAAATGGTTGAGATATCTTACTAAATAGCAATGAGTGGAACGAGCATGCAATCTTTTTTTTTATAAGGATTATACTACCTCAGTAGGGCAACCCAGTACACGAAGGTGTGCAAGACTTAGTTTTTCAAACTTTTGGATAATTAGATAGATTAGTCCTCTTCCGCATTGACTTCTTCAAGTCCTTTACGGTGCAGTTATGCCTTTCAACAACACACCATTTTGCTCAGAACTACTTGACATAATGAACTAAATCACTATTCCAACTAATTTCATATATCTGCCAAGTGGACCTTTTAAAGTCCTCAAACACCATGTTTGCCATGATATTCTCCTCCATGGTCAAATCTAACATCTTGATGAATTTTCCCTATTGGTTCTCAACCTTCAGTCTTTAAGCAGGAACACATAACTGTGATGGGAATAATCAACAACAAATGTCAGTATACATTTGGAATTGCATAATGCAACTGTATAAGATCTACTAATGTCTTTATGTATCAGATTCAACAAGTCAAAAGCATAAGTTGATCTCAATATCCTTATTAGTTAACTTACTCATGCAATAGTCAACACATGTTCCCAGATCCTCATAATCTAGAATTGAGAAATGTTTTCCTTTATCAATCTCTCAACCTTAACTCTGGAAATGTGGCTTAAACTTTTATGTCACACCATGTATGACTTCTCATTTATCAAGGTCCTTGCTTTCATAACTTGTTTAGTAAGATACGAAGAAGCATTTATCTAATTCAGGGTAAGACACATTCTATACAAACCATATGACAAGAAAGTTGTACCATTATGTTTTGCATTAAACAACAACTGTATAACAGATGCCTTAAATGCAAAACGTCAACCTTCTTTGTCAAAAATTGATCAAAAGATCACATATACAATGTGTTGTATAAAAACCAAAATGAACCTTATAACAAAGTTCAGTACATACATCCCTTATAGATATTACTTCCAATTCTTAATTGCTGTCAACTATCAGTTTCTCCTTCCCTTTATTTGGCTTGATCCTAGATATAAACCTTTGCATTGTGGAAGCACCTTGATAAGATGTTCCACTAAATATCCTCCATTTACTTAATACGACTATCGCAAGTTAGATTCATAATTGACAAGCCAAAGAGTAACCTGATGGTCTCAGTATTTCTTTTTAAACCTCATACTACTGGTTTCTTTATGTCCCCAGGACCTTTATCAGTACTGGTTTGACCAACATCGGCATACGGAGAAGATTTGAACTTTCTACCTTCGAACTTAACGGGCTTCATCTTATTTTCCCTTTAGTTGCTTCAAGGACTGTAGGAGTAGTAAACTTGAGTTTTTCCTCCTCAGCAACGCAATGGGCTATCAAAGCATTGAAGTCCCAACATCTTCAATCTACTGTGAAGATGAATTATTCTCGATATGTTCTCCATTACTTCCCTTTTCCCATATATACCTTATGGAGAATAATTCTTTCATCAAGGCACTTGTCTCAATATTAGGTGAGACTATGTACCTCTGGGAGACATTATCAAGAAACTCCTTCGATATGTTTGTGTTCGAAAGTCCACTTCGCAGATGGTTAGGTATGGATCTCTTAATGTTCATCAAATATAATCTGCTAGACCGATCCCAGGTTTCATAGGCTTCTTTATGAACTCTCGAGTTCATGGATGTAGGTGGAGATGACTTATCCGTCCGTATGGTTATATCAACCACAACTATCTCCATAGCATTCAATACATCCTCTGTCAAAAATTTCGCAAACACAAGGGATACATCTTTATGTTATCCTCACATTCTTTATGAGCATATAGTATGTAACAATGTAACATCAATAAATGCAAAAACCCAAATGCACAATCTCATTGTCCCACACTCGTGCTGAAGACATTATCTGAAAACTTCATTTGAGACTTTCCTAAAAGAAAAATCTCAGTAAAGTGACTATCGTGCGTCACTGGACACTAAACCGACCACCCGAGACACGAAACCTCTTGTATCTCCCTTATGACAAGTTTGTTGCATGAAAATTCACTCAAAATAGATTAAAAATGTCTTAATTCCTTTTCCAATCGAATATCATGCAATCCTGAACATTGAACATGAGACCCGAGACACAAAAACTTTCATGTGATGTCTGAAGCATGAAAATTCACTCGAAATCGGATTCAGAATACCTTAATTCCTTTTCTGGAGTTAAACTTTAATTTATTACTTATGTAATAAATCCAGAAAATGGAAAAATTTACTTTATAAATTTTCCGAACTAGGAAACTGACCCAAAATACCCTGAGGCACCCTTATGGGAAATCTAACATTTTTTTGTGTTTTTTTTCTAAAAAATACTGTAGCGTCTGTACGGCTGATGTCTGGCGCGTGCGCGTCACGCGCTCCCCACACGCAGACGCTCGCCTATTGTACGGAGCGTGCAACACACGTGGCGCCACGTGTCCCCCTATTCGACATGCCACGTGTAGGGACGGATGTGGTGAACGTGCCTACCGTCATGTGTCAACCGTACGCCGTTACCCCGCAAAGTGCACGTGCTCGACGTTCCCCCTTTTCCGACACTGGAAGCAATTGTTGTCATCCCAAGATGTCATTTTTTGCTCCATTCGGCCCGTTTTTAACCTATTTTTCATAGCTAGCCTTATGTATACCACTTTTACGTAATTATATATGTAAAAAACTAAAAAACGAATTAAAATTTGAGGAAAACTATATGAGATGAAAAATAAAAATACCTTCATTTCCGGCAATCCGATCGCGTAACTGCTCTGATACCACATGTAATATATAGTACAGACCTTATTACGTACCCAAGATTAAACATGAAAGAGTTAAAAATGAAGGTAGAATACCTGATTTCAGTTTCATCTCTGATTCCGTTGTAGTTTATGAGCTCCAAATGATCACGAATCTCCTAAGACCTTTACGGAAAGTATTTCCTGACATGTGGTTTAGGTCTTTCTACAGTTTTCTCATTACATAAGCTCTCTTAAGGGGTCAAAGAATCCTTATGCTTACGATTGATATGATCAACTGCAAGAGACTTTAACCTTTATATAGCTTCCATATCGGGCTTCCCCATCATAAGGCCAATATGGGTTTTTTCCACACTAATTAGAATCCATTTTTTATCCGAACTTTGACCCATTGATTTAGATCATTTATTGGGCTACTTTATTATCTTTATCTAGATCAAATTACATAACTTAACCGATAATTTATTAAAAAAACAAAAATGCTATTAATAGTTATCCAATTTTATGGAAAAGGACAAAATTGTCCAACACTTACTACTTTCAATTCTCGCCTTTAACCCTTTCCTTTCTTCGTAACTGCTCTTTTCTTCTTTCGTTTGTCAACAATTAATAATGCCAACATGAATCTAGAGAAACTTGATGAGATGATATTTCCACCCTTACTATACGTTACTCAAACATCTCAGCTTAGGGAAAACGTTCAACTTCAAAAGTTACAACCGAAAAGAGTAATAGGAGAAGAGGTTGAAAATACACTCCAACACTCCCCTTAAGCTTTCACAAGGCAAGATTGTTGTATCTCCAAATATACAGACTTTGAGAGAAGGAGTTAAGGGCTGGAATACCACAATTGTTGGAATCTTCATAGATCAAAGGCCTTTTTTTAGGTGATTCAAAACTTGACATTGAGTTCATTGGGAGGAAGGGACTTGCAAGAGGTAATGATTTCAGAATACATTCATATATTGTTCAAATTTTAAAGTCAAAGTGAAGCTAAAAGTATTGTGGAATATGGCCCTTGACACATTTATGATATACCTTTGTTTTTACAAGTCTCAAGACTTGGTTTTAACTTGAAAAGAATCAAACATGAAAGCATTCCTTTATAGGTCAAATTCCATAACATTCCTCAAGAATACTAGTCAACCAAAGGGTTAAATTCTCTAGCTAGCTTTAATGGTACACTATTTTGCATGGATGAAACTATTGCAAAGAGGAAAAGAATAAGAAGAATCTGTATTAGTGTGGAAGTCACTAAACTACCAAAAATAGTCTCAATAATGAAGCTCAATAAAAATGGTGAACTTGTTAAAGATTTAATCCATGTTTCCTATATCTGGGGGCCAACACTAAAACATCAAAGGAAAATGTGAAAACATACAAGGAGAACTTTTATAAAAGAGGTCTTTGAAGAACTTATGTCATTAGATGGAAAAGTGCACAGGGAAAGATCTATCAAGCTTAAAATAACCAAACAGACAAGGGTAAAGGAATTATTGCCATAGATGTTTCTTATGCCTTATTAAAGATAAGGAAAAATGATGAGATTAAGGGTTTGAAAAAATAAAATTCAGGACCATTAGTTGAAGAAATTATCATCTCCACTAACCAATCAATAGAGGAAGGAGAAAACAGGGTGCACTCTTATAAGAATTATGAAATGAAGCTTGTCCAAAGCACCAAGAAGAAGAAAAAGGGAAAGAGAAGTAAATTAAAGGGTGCAAAACCCTCTAACTTTGAATACTGTCAAATATAGATTAGAATGTAAGGGTTTTAAATAACCCTAATAAGATTGATGTAGTTAGAAGTTTTCTCCTAGAAACTAAGCCTATTTTGATTGGAAGTTTGGAAAATAAAATCAAGCAGAATAATATCCTAAAGATGCAGACCCTAGGCAACTCTTGGTCTTTTCACTACAAGAAAATTAGTAATTAACGATGAAAAATTGCCAAGCGATGGATATTTTTCCTGTCGCAAAATGAAAAATTTCCTGACAATGTTACCGATGGAAATCGATAAATACAGAGGGAAATCATCTTGGCAAATTTTTTGACAAAATATAGCAATGGTAGAAATTCCCTTTGGTAAAGAATGCAGGAATGCTTGATGAAACAAATAAGTTTTGGGTTTACCAATGGAATATAGTTCTGTTGGTAAATTCCGTAGGTAAATTTTAGAGGTAAATGCCATCGTTTCCTTTGGCTTCAACGTTTTTAATAAAACAAAAACAACTTCGTTTGGTTTTGGTTTAACACCAAATGACATGAGTTTCCTATACATTTAACCTACCCAAAGACCCCCTCCCTCTCCCCTGCGTTTTCGTTTTCATTTTTGTTGTTTTCCTCTCTCCCGTTAGTGTGCCTTTGTCTTTTTCGGCCACTGTCCTTGTGTCCTTCGACAGAGGTAAGACATTCAACATTTGTTCTCTGTGATTTTTTGTATACACAATGTTTGTATATATATTCAAACATTGCACGAACCTAGGAGTTTTTGGGGTGTTTTTTAGTTTGTTTCTATTGTTTATGGTGTATTGGTCTTTGCAATGTTTTGGAAAACGTTGAGGAAGGAAAAAGACATTATTTGCTTAGGTTATTTAGGATAAATCTGTCATTCCTTTGAAGTGTTTGACAAAAGTTCTTAGTGGTTTTTTTTAATGATTTTCTCCTTGTTTTAAATGTCTAAATATGCTACGAATCATGTGCAATGTACAGAAACAATCTCTACTTAATATGTAAATTTTGTTGATACTATATTATATAGGAGAAAGATTACTTATACTAATGGTATGAAGGATGCTCCAAAATCTAAATAATTAAAGAAAAATGTCTTTGATATACATGAAAATGGATCAGATTTAGGTTTGGTCATCAATAGATGTAGGAGCAAGGAAAATGATACTAAAAATAAGAGCAATTCACTTTCCAAATCAATAGATAATTGTTTGATGCTTTAACTATAAAAAGAATAGGAACTTTAACAGAAAAGTGAGTATTATTGTAATGCAAGTGAATTTTGATGAAGAAGATGGAAGAGACAATAATTATTTGACAGTTAGTAATTTTGATTGTGCAAATTGGTGTGTGATAGATAATGACACATCTTGTTATATGACCTTTAACAAGGATTAGTTCTATCCTTTCAAACAATGGAATAATACTATCATATTGGATGATAACGGAGAGTATTTTATTAAAGGTAGTGATTTAGTATAATTCCAAATGTATGATGAGATTATTAGAATATTATATGTCTTGTATATTCCTGAGCTTTAAAAGAATTGGATTTCCTCAGGTATGCTTGATATATAAGTTTTTTATGGTGATAAGTAGCTAAAAGTGATAAAGGGCGTCATAACTATAATGACAGGAAAATTATAGTATAGAATGTATGTCTTAATAAGTAAGATAATACTAGAATCGGTGGCTATACCTCTATAATTAGGGGAGAATAATGGTAGTACAAAGTTGTGGCATCATAGATTGAGTCCCATAAGTGAGTAAAGACTTTAGATTTTGAGTTAAAAAATATTGTTGGATGGAGTTGTGGCTAAAAGTATGAATTTACATAAGTCTTATGTTCTGAGAAAACAACGCGGGTTAAAATTTAGTTTTGGCATGCATAACTCAACTTGTATTCTTAATTATATTCACTCGAATTTAGGAGGTCCAGCTCCTGTTTAATTCCATAAAGCATGAAGTTATTTTCTCATATTCATTGATGATTGCTTAAGAAAAGTATAGAGTACATTTTATGAAATTAAAGGATGAAGTATTTGAAAAGTTTAAGAAGTGGAAGACAATGTTTGAAAACATACTGGAAGATAAGTCAAGACATTCAGAAGGAAAAATGACTTGAAAAATTGCAATAGACATGAGTTTTATAAGAAGGAAGGT
>JANKOE010006428.1:0-10762 GCA_026284465.1 Erythroxylum citrifolium | reverse complement strand
AAATCACCTACCCAGCCCTGTTACAAACCACAAGTCTCCTTATGAACTTCTGCATAACAAAAAGCCATCTTATGATTTTCTTAAGCCCTTCGGATGCAGCTGTTTTCCTTACTTAAGGTATTACTCTCCTCACAAATTCAACTATCACACTACTAAGTGTGTTTTTCTTGGTTATAGCAATTTTCATCGTGGTTATAAATGTTTAAATGCTCATGGCCAACTCTACATTTTTCGCCATGTGGAGTTCAATGAGACATAATATGCTTATCCACTGCTTTTTCCTAAATCATCCATCTCTAAATCTTCATCTCACAAAGCCCATTCTCACCTACCCCTCTCCCTATTACAAGCAGCATCACCTTCTCTGCAGCATTCTGATCGTGGTTCCCTGCAGCAAGAGTGTTCCTCACAGGCTTCTCCAGCATCACTTCCATTACAGGTAACTTCTTCTTCTTCTTTATCTCCAGTATTACCTATACACTCTATTTTTCCTAATCATTCACCAACCCAACCCATTTCTTCCTCATCTTGTCCTCTCCCAACTACCATTCCATCGACCCATCATTCTCTCCTAACTACTAATCAACATCCGATGCAAACTCGTTCTAAAAGTGACATTTTAAAACCAAAACTATGTCACACCCATCTCCACTCCTCACCCATCACCGAACCCACATCTGTTTCCATTGCTTTACAGGATCCTCTTTGGAAGGCTGCTATGGATGCTGAAATGCATGCTTTACACCAGAATCAGACATGGACTCTTGTTCCCTATACTTCTCAAATGAATGTTTCAGGCACTAAATGGGGTTTTAGAGTCAAATATCACCCAGATGGCTCTTTTGACAAAGTCAAAGCTCGCTTGGTGGCAAAAGGGTTTAACCAAAATCCTGGTGTGGATTTTACCGAAACCTTCAGTCCAGTTGTAAAATCCTCTACAATCAAAGTAATCCTCTCTTTAGCTGTCTCTTTTCAGTGGGACATCCAGCAACTTGACATCAATAATGCCTTCCTCAATGGGTCCCTACAGGATGAAGTTTACATCCATCAACCGCAAGGGTATGTGAATCCAACTTATCCTTCCCATGTTTGTCTTCTTTCAAAGGCTCTGTATGGGCTCAAACAGGCTCCTCGAGCCTGGTTTTTTACACTTAAGCAGACTCTTCAGGACTGGGGTTTTAAACCATCCACATGTGACGCATCGTTGTTCTATCTTAATCTCAACCATGCCAAGATCTATCTCCTCGTGTATGTTGATGACATCTTAGTTACTGGCAATGATCAAGCAGCTATACACGATCTCATTCATCGCCTACATTAGCGTTTTGCTCTCAAGTCTCTTGGATCACTACACCATTTTCTCAGTTTTGAAGTCCAACGCAACTCTACAGGTCTCTATCTCTCCCAACAGAAATACATTAAAGATCTACTACTCAGGGCGAATATGAGTACCTGTAAGGCGTCTTCTACTCCTGTTTCCCTTGGTCAGAAGCTCTCAGCACATGATGGCCCTCCGCTTGAAAATCCTTCTGTCTATCGAAGCATTGTTGGTGGTCTGCAATATCTCTGCAATAGTCGTCCTGATATCTGTTATATTGTCAACAAACTCAGTCAATTTTTAACTAATCCTCTTCAATCTCATTGGATTGCCTTAAAAAGGGTTCTTCGATACTTACAAGGTACAACTCAAACAACCCTTGTTTTTCGCCCCTCCTCATCTCCGTTGGAAGTCCATGCCTTTTCTGACTCCAACTGGGCCGGCTCTATTGATGATCGGAAATCCACCTCCGACGGATGTGTCTTTTTGGGGGGAAATCTCATCCATTGGAGTTCCAAAAAGCAACATGTCGTTGCCCGCTCCAGTACTGAAGCCGAATATAGAGCTCTTTCAACTCTATCCACTGAAATACTTTGGCTCTTATCATTTCTCTCTGAATTAGGGTTTACACCTTCCCAACGTCCTACCATCTGGTGCGATAATAATGGAACCCGAGCTTTGTCGCAAAATCTCGTGTATCACGCTCGAACGAAACACATTGAAATCGACGTGCACTTCATTCGGGACCGCGTTGCTGATGGCACTTTAGAAATCAAATACGTCAGCTCTGAAGATCAAATCGCCGATCTGCTAACGAAACCGATGACTATTGCCCGACACTCCGTTCTGTATTCCAAACTCAATCTTCGGAGTCCACGAAGCTTGAGTTTGAGGGGGCATGTAAAGGAATCTGCAAACAAAACCCCTGCTGATAATGGATCACACTCAAGCCCGTCAAATAATAATCAGCCCACAAAGCCCAATTTACTGCAGCAGAAACAAAGGCACATTCTAGAAGAAGATCGTGTATAACAAATCATCTGTACTGACATTCTTTCTGTTGTAACAATATATAGAACATTCTAGCAACACAGGTGTATATAAATATACACGCTTTACTCTGTAACATTCTTGACAGTGAAATACAAAACATTTTTCAAATATTCTTTCTGAAATTTTCACTACCATGAAAAGCAGGATTCTTGACCATTACAATCGCAGACCTGTTATCATCAGTTATCATATAATATTACTGTTGCTTCCTAATGATGCAAGTCAACAAGAAGTTTCTTGAGCCATAAAGATTGTCGAGCTATTGAACTTGCTGCTATGTATTCAGCTTCGGAAGAAGATAAAGCTACTGTATCTTGCTTCTTTGAACTCCAGGTACAGCTCCAGAACCAAAGCTGAAAACATTACCGATAGTGCTCTTCCGATCATCTAAACGCCCTGCCTAATCACTATCTATAAAGCCAACTAATCTAAAATTTGAAACTTTGGAGTACTAAGTACCAAAATCTACAGTTCCAACCACGTAACCAAATATTCTCTTTGCTGCACCAAAGTGCTATTTCGTACGTAGGATTATGTATAGTTCTGGACACAACACTAACTAAAAAGGCAACAACAGGTCTAATGTGTATCAAAAGAGTTCAAATCACCAGCTAAACTTCTCAATACCCTCAAATCAACCTTCTCAGTCCCAGCTTCACACTGCAACCTCTTATTATTATTCATTGGTGTGGATGTCACTTCACACTTGGTCATATTAAACCATTTCAAAAGATTTGCTGCATTTTTCTTTTGAGAAGCAAAAATTTCATCTTCACTTAAATCATCTCAAGCCCTAAAAGATATTTCAACAACCACAAATTTGTCATCTCAAACTTTCTCACCATACAAAAGTTAAAATCATCAATTAAGGACTTAGATGATCACATATAAAACATATCGTTCACATTAAGGCAAACCAACAAAAATTGCCCATTACCTTACCGTTTAAAGTAAAGAGGCGGCTCATTCTTACTTCTTGTGAATCTGCTATCTTGGAGAAAGAGTCAATTTTGTTGTACCATGCCCGCAGAGCTTTCTATAACCCATAAAGAGCTTTTTTGAATTATGATTTATAAGAGGACGTTTATATTTTACAACCTCAAGACTTTGTTATCAATGGCAGGGAAGAGAATGAAAGAACATGCTGAAATTGAAAGTGAAATATAGTGTATTGATTTTTGAATTATTTGTTCCTTTACAATGTACATGTATTTATACACCTGTATTCTACTTCAGTTCTAGATCTGGCCACAATAGGTTGTTTCTTAAAACTCCAATAAATAAAAGAGGAGCCAAAGTAGTTTTTATAACCAGATGTAGATCTATAATTATCAAGACACCCAGTATAATCAGCATCAGAGCAATATTATAAGTTTCGTACCATACCAGTTGAAAAATGATACGAAACTGAGTATATAAGTACCGTTTGTCAGTATAGGCAATTTCACATGGTACCGGCTAGTAGTACCAGCCAATATTTGAAATACCAATTAAATACCAGCCGGTACTATTAATTTAAAAAATCTGGAGGATTGTTTTGAAAAAAAATTCTTAAAACATCCCCATCCCGACACTACTCTGCTACTCTCACTCTATCTCTCGGTTCTCTTCTCTGACGACTCTCCTCTTTGGCAACACTCCACCATCATCTCTTCCTCCAGATCTCTCTCTCTCTCTCTCTCTCTAATGACTCTCCACTCTCCTATGCGAGGTATAAGAAACTAGTGCAACACCCACCAACAATACACAACCAAACTTACATGCAAAAGAGCAAAAGGGAAACAAGTCAAAATTACCCAAAGATTTCAACTGAGGACCAATCCCAAAGTTGCATTTAATCTAACACTTCATAATCTCCTTTAAAAGTTTATAATTCTTACTGGAGTGGGCTAAAGAGGTCATTGGTTTAAGAGAATGAAGAAACTCTCAGAATGTGAAGGAAAATGTCGTTTGGTATAAAGAGGTGCGGTTCTCGGAGCCCTTAAGCGATAGGTTACAGAACTCTCCCATGGGAGGTACCGAATCTTATTAACTTTTTCCTTTGGTATGTCGATCCTCATTTGGAACTGTCAAGGGGCAGGGGGGCCAGATTTCAAGTCATTTTGTGTAATTACCTTCGCACCTATAAGTCGGGTATCCTTGTTTTGCTAGAAACCAAGATTAGTGGTGCTAGGGCCCATGAAGTAATTAGTACCTTAAGGTATGACTACTCGTTCCGTGTGGAAGCCAAAAGCTTCGCTGGAGGGATCTAGCTGTTATGGAATGATGAGTTTAATATCTCCATAGTGTTAGCTCACCGCCAATTCATTCATACCTCCATCCAATATGAGTCCCATTCTTTCGATTGCACCGCTGTTTATACCAGCCCTCAAATCATTTCTTAAAACCACCTATGGCTTGCTTTAGAATGGGTTGGTAGATCCTTAACTAGACCATGGCTAGTAGGAGGGGATTTCAATGCAAAATTAGAGATAACTGATAAACGGGGTGCAGCCAACACAACAAGGATCGTGAACAAACATTTCCAGAATTGGGTTTAGGAGAGTAACCTCCATGATCTGAGTTATGTTAGATCCAAGTTCACGTGGCGACGAAGCATGGTTCAAGCTAGATTGGATCGAGTCTTTGGGTCCACAGAGTGGATTCACACCTTCCTGGAAGCCGTGAATTACCACTTACCCTTTCTAGGATCTGACCATAGACCTATGTAGATTCACCTTCAACACCCGACTCCAAAACAAATCGGATCCCCTGTTTTTAGATTTCAAAATGCTTGGCTAACTCACCCTGGTTTTGACGAGGTGGTAACGGCACATTGGTTATCCGACGAAGAGACGATGAGTAAATCTCTAGCCAAATTTTCTAGTCAACTCATGCAGTGGAATCGTTCAGATTTTGGCAATGTTTTTCATCATAAGAAAAAACTACTAGCTCGTTTACATGGCATACAGTAAGTCATGACCAAGGGAAATCTGGACTCCCTTCTAGCTTTGGAAGACCAACTGATTGGGGAACTGATGCAGGTATTGAGTGAGGAGGAAATCTTTTGGCATCAGAAAGCCCATTACGAATGGATTTCGAAGGGCAATAGGAATACCAAATATTACCACACTGACCTAAGACTCTCCAAACGTAAGAAATAAGGATAGCGAGTCTCCAGGACTCTCAGGGGACAGTAGTCACTGACCTAGGAGAGTTGCGCCGGTTAGCTAAGAATTACTTTGCGAATTTATTTATTCAAGAGGCAGGCTCTCCTTACCAATTCCCGATCTCACGAGCCTTCTCATCAATTTTTGAGGCCAGTCTATGAGAATTAGCCCAGCCTCTACACCCTGCCGAGATAAAAGCTGTGATATATGGAATGAAGCATAAAGCTCTTGGGGTGGATGGCTTTAATGCTTTATTTTTCCAGAAGCACTGCGGGAAGGTCGTCCCCAAAATGACGGAGTATCTTCAGGAGACCTTCCGGCAGAAGAGGTGGGAAATGGATCTCAACCAAACCGTTATAGTCCTCATCCCTAAAACTCCTTTTTCGACTAGTTTTACCTAGTTTCGCCCGATCAGCCTCTGTAACGTGATGTACAAAAGCATCTCTAAAGTCATCGTTAATCGTTTGAAAAAGCATCTGGACTTTCTAGTGCAGGAGAACTAATGTAGCTTTATTCCGGGCTGGCAAATAACTGATAATATCATCATTGCCCAGGAAGTCATTCACTCCATGAGAAGGAAGAAAGGCAGGATGGGATTTTTAGCGATCAAGGTGGATCTAGAAAAAGCTTATGGCCAGATCTGCTGGGATTTTATTCCAAAACACTTTAGAGGATATTGGTTTTCCGGAACACCTAATCTGGGTCATTATGCAATGCGATATGATGGTGACTATGCAGATAGCATGGCAGGGCATTGTTTCAGATCCCTTCAACCCCTCAAGAGGAATTCGACAAGGTGATCCGCTCTCGCCTTATCTTTTTATGCTATGTATGGAGCATCTAGGACACCTTATCTCAAGCGAGGTGGGACAAGGTCGATGGAGACCTATAAAACTGAGCCATACAGGGCCCCCCATCTCTCACCTTTTCTTTGCAGATGACCTAGTTCTCTTCACTAAAGGTACAAATTCTCAGACGCAAGTTATTGCAAAGACCCTTGAAGACTTCTGTAAGGCATATGGGCAAAAAGTTAGCACGGACAAAACGAAGATTTACTTCTCCAAGAATGTTTCACCGGAAACAGCGCGTCGGCTAAGCCACGCCCTTACATTACAAGAACGAACAATCTAGGAAAATATCTTGGTGTACATTTGCTCCATGAGTGCTCCACGAGAAACACCTATCAGCATATCCTAGAAAACGCTTAGAAAAAGCTCACAGAGTGGCGGGCACGACAGTTGTCACTAACGGGGCAAGTCACCTTAACCTGGTCTGTGATTTTGGCCCTCTCTGTTTTAAATATGCAAACAGTGCGACTGCCGAGACGTTTATGTGATGACTTAGAATAAATCATGCGCAATTTTATCTAGGGAGCCGTAGAGGATCGGAGGAAGATGCACCTTGTCAATTGGGATATGGTGTGTCAGGCTAAAAAAGCTGGGAGGTTAGGCATCAAGAGCATTAGGTCTTCCAACAATGTGTTGTTAACAAAGATGGGTTGGGCTCTGTTAACCAAACCTACAACCTTCTGGGTCAGGGTTTTAAGGGCAAAATATTGTCTGGATCCAAACCATATCCCCCCTACGTTAGACAGGATAGGGGCTTCGAGTTTTTGGCAGGGGATTGCGGCAACCTAGAAATATGTCCAGCAGGGCTTACAATGGAAACTGGGAAATGGTCGCCACATCTATATCTGGCTGGATAGGTGGGTGAAAGATTGGGACCCTTTACTCTCTGTGGTGGCCTCTCCAATTCCAACTAGCATTCTGTACGCTAAAATAGCAAAAATGCATAATGAGGAGGGCAACTGGAAGTGGGACTTATTTCAACGATATCTTCCTTCCACAGTCTGTATGGATTTAGCTGAGTTAACCCCTACTGCAAAACATACAGGGGAAGATACTATGAGATGGGGTCCAACTGCACATGGGCGATTTACTGTGGCGTCAGCTTACGAATTAATCGTAGGGCACACCACAGACAGATATGTTGACCTTTGAGCATTAATCTAGAAATGGGCGGGGCCCCAACGAATTCGCACTTTCCTTTAGTTAATGACCAAGAAAAAACCCCTGACCAACCAACAACAAGTGGCGAGACACATTGCAATGGATAGCAGCTGCCACATATGCGAGCAGGAAGAGTCCAACCTACATGTCATCCGAGATTAAGGGAGGGTGCAAGCTTTCTGGAGACAATTTCCAGTGGAGGTGATGGATACGGATTTCTTCCTCTAGAACAAGGAGGTTTGGGTGCAATCCAACCTCATGAAGCATTCACAGGTGATGGAAGGGGACTGGGTGACTATTTTTGAAGTTGCCTACTGGATGCTTTGGAACTGATGCAATAAAAGCCTTTTTGAAGAGGATTTTGTATGGTCGGAAGATGGTACTAGGGTAGTAATGGCGTATGTGGACTGGATAATCAGGATAAGGGCAATGAAAAATTGTGTGTTTATGAATCAAGCACTTTCAGTGGGCAGTCTTGTGGGGTGGACCAAACCGTCGACGGACTAAGTTAAGCTAAACACGGATGGAGCAGTTAATCAAGGGTCGCACATCGCTATTGCGGGTGGGTTACTTAGCAATTGGCACGGGCAGTGGTGCGGAGGTTTTACTCAGCACATTGAAAGAAGCTCGTCCTTAACGGCTGAACTCTGGGGAGTCCACTCGGGACTCACTTTGGCTTGGTCCCTTGGGTATCGCTGAATTATGTTAGAAGCGGACTCTTTGGAAGTCATTAGCATCCTATCCGGTTCTAATACAGAGACTAACGGTACTAATTTTTTATTGGCAGGTACCCGGGGTATACTCCAACGAGATTGGGAGGTGCAAATTCAGCACGTACATCAGGAAGAAAATCAGTATGCCGATCTGATCGGCCACCTTAGCAGTTCTGGCTAGCCCAGGCATGCACGTTTTTCAGGAGCCTCCTATGTCAGTCTTGGATTTCATTCACAAGGACACGCACGGAGCAATGTACTGCAGGGCACTGTGTTAGTTAGTTTTTTTTTCAGTTTTTGAGTTCCCTTTGTATCCAAAAAAAAGAAGAATGTATTTTACCGCAATCCATTGAATGTTAATAGGATAGTGTAAGAATTGGAAAATTTTGTTGACAGCAAATTAGATATCATGTTTGGTTAGACCAAGATATTATAGTGCTTTGACAGTACTACGATATTTAGTGTGATCGGAAAGAGGAAGACCATGAATTTTGGAAAATGGAAGAGAAGGGGTAATGGGTATGGAGATAGGTTTGGAGCAATCAAGGTGTGTGCAGTGAAGAAGTCATAAGTGTATTTAGATTTTGTAACAAGAATACCAGTGGGCGTAAAAGTGGCTTTAATGCTAAGAAAGTAGTGAAGAGGACCTAAATCTTTTACGGTGAAAGCAGAGTGAAGGGCATTAATGATGGTCTGAATAAATTGTTGTGAAGAACCAGTGACCAAGATATCATCCACATAAATAAAGAGAAAGGTGGTGTGAGTTGATATAGAGTGAATTAAAAGAGATGTATCTGCCTTGGATGAAGTGAAACCAAGGTCAACAAGTTTATGACTTAAGTGGCGAAACAAAGCTCGAGGAGCTTGCTTAAGATCATAAAGAGCTTTGTATAGGTTACGCACATAATGAGGACCACGAGGATCAGCAAAACTAGGTGATTATTGAACAAAACCGGGTTCTTGTAAGATGTCATAGAGAAAAGCATTGTTAACATCAAGCTGACAAATGGACCAGCTTTTAGCTAAGGCAAGTGAAAGAACAAGGCGAATAGTGGTTGGTTTGATAACAGGACTAAATGTGTCAGTATAATCAAGATCAGGTGATTGATGATAGCCTTTGGCCACCAAACGGGCTTTATAGCAATCTAGAGAACCATCATGATGAGGCTTTGTATGGAATACCCATTTTACAGCTGACAATATTTGCACCTGGAAGTGGAGGAATAAAGGACCAAGTATTGTTGTGATGGAGATCTTTGAACTCATCAAGCATGGTTTGTCACCAGTGAGGAAATTTGTTTGCTTGAGTGAAAGAGGTAGGGTCGGGATCAAGAGATGGAGGAACAATGGTGTGGTAAGTAATGTGGTGATCAGGGAAGTATTTTAAAGGTCTGGTGTGGTCCTAAGTGTGAGTGAACATTGCATGAGAAGAGCAAGATGATGGTGGAGGAATAGGGGGAATAGGTAAGGAAGAGTGTATAGGAGGCATAGGTGAGACAGAAGGAGTCAAGACTGGGGAAAGGGAAGAACTAGGCAATGTAGGAAGAGTAGATGAAAATTGAAGTTGTAATGGTAAAGATAGTGAAGTGGGAGAGGAGGAAGGAGAGGATGGTTTGAATTAATAAAACTGATGTTCAAGAAATCTAACATGTCGGGAAATATAAATTTTATTAGTGGAGGGATCAAAACATTTGTATCTTTTATAATTAGGGGCATAGCCAAGAAATACACATGGAATATATTATAATGTAAGCTTATCAAGTCGAGCGTGAACAAGGAAGGGATAACATGTGCAATAAAAACTCGAAAATGATTAAGATTAGGAGACAAATTAAACAACAACTCGTGGGGAGATTTGAAATGTAAGGTAGATGATGGTAAGAGGTTTGATGAGATAAACAGCAATGGAAAAGACTTCATACTATAATCGCTTTGGAAGAGAGCGATGAACAAGAAGAGTGATTATGCTTTAGTTATGTGACGAATTTTAAGTTTAGTAATACCATTTTGTTGTGGAGTAGAAGGATAAGAGATAAGAAAAAAAAATATCATAAGTGGTGAGAAAAGTGGCAAATGATCCTCTAATGAGCTCAAAATCTCCAGCAAATTGAAAAACATTTTTATTTTTGTAGAAAATAAGTTCTCGGCAGTAGTTTTGAAAGATTGAAATTTTTGCAATGCTTAAGATTTATGATCTACTGAAAAGATCCACGTGTAACAACCAAAATAATCAATAAAAGTTATAAAATATCATGAACCAGAAAGAGATAACAAGGATGATGGTTCCCAAATGTCGCAATGAATCAATTGAAGAGGTGTAGTACATACTCCAGTGGTTGTAGGAAATGAAAGATGACAACTTTTGCTTTAAAGACATGAATTACAATGAAGATGGGTGCGAGACACTGGATTAAATGTAAATAATTTTGAAAAAATTGAGTACATGGATGACTAAGATGTTGATGTCAGAGATGTGAAAAGACACGTTATGTAACACCCAAATACCCCCTGGGAGGATAT
>JANKOE010006375.1:0-10765 GCA_026284465.1 Erythroxylum citrifolium | reverse complement strand
TAATATAATATATATTGATTGATGTATTTCAAGACTTCCAACATCTTGATAGTTCATATATATTTGATACTTTATAAGCCCCTCTAGAAAAACATGAAGTATATATTTTATGGAGCATATATTTCATTAAGCAATGTCCGAGCGGTCTCTAGACGTGTCCGAGCTGTGTCTACCGTGTGTCAGTGGGTATCTGACACAGACACGTGTCCGACACGCGAACACGGCTCCATTTTACTGTGTCTGTGCTACATAATGTTGACGTCACAATTTGATTGTTGAGTTGGGTTGTGAGAAGAATTATGTTCTGATAGGTAGTTCTAAGAAGACTGATGATATATGCGAACATGTTTTTGGCTAGGTACTCTTCTTCCCAACTTTCATTCAGTTTATGATTGAGTCTGATAGTGAGTGAATGGTTGAGTCTGCAAGTGCTTTGTGGTCTTGCTCGGGCTGTGCTTTGTCAAAGTCCGGACGTTAACATAAAGGCCCATTTTTTTATTGCTAGGCTAAGAGATGGATGGAGGTTGGAGAATATTAATTCCAGTAAAGAGAAACGAAGCTTGGATTAAGACCCTGAACCAGAGCCAAAAATGAAGCTTCAAGCAAATTTGGGATTTTAAGTTTGGGGTAATAAGCTTTATAGCAGCATTTGGGGTCATCAGTAGCTTATTGTTTTTGGCTGGTTAGATTAAATCAGTCAATTCAACCAGCCAATCATCAAACAAATTTATCAGTTGTTTGACTAGCAGCTTATTATCTTTGGCTGGTTAGATTAAATCGGTCAATTCAACCAGCCAATCATCAAATAAATTTATCAACCGTTTGATTAAATCAAACAGTTGATTTTGGTCAATCAGCTAATTTTTAGCTGATCAATTGTTATCCAAACATGTCTTTTATCGATATGCATTTCTTTAGTTTATCATGTTTGATAATAAAAATATCAATATTTTGCAATGTACGTTTAATACTTATTCACTTAGAGATTCAATAAAAAATTTATATAACAACAATATAGTAAAAGTGTGAAATTTGAAGAGGTTCAATAATATGAAATGTTATCTTATTAGTTGAGAGTTTTTAAAAAATACATATTAAAATAATAAAATCATAATAATTTAACATAAAAAACAAAAATAGACATAAAATAGTTAAATAAAATAAATATGTATAAATAAAATAAAAATTGGTAGTAAAATAAACAATACAATAAGTATAGTATAGGGTAGATAGAAAAAATAAAAGATAAAACAAATGATAAATACACAAACAAGGAAAAAGATAAGTTAATAAATAAATCAAACAAGCTATTGCAAGATAATATTTAGCTAAGTAAGGATATGTTTAATTTAACTAATTAAGAGGAGAGTGCAACATATTGGATGTTTAGGCTACATGCAAAACATAAGATTAAAGAATAATGTTTAAAAGACTTATGAGAATAAAAAGGACCTCTTTATGTAGTATCTTTTATCCGAACTTCAATATGTCAAAATTTTCTACTGAGGGTCATGTTCTTGGTAAGTTTCAGCAAAGTTATATCATTCTTAATCACCTCCCTTCAGTTCCTCTTAAGCCTTCTTTTTTTTATCTTACAATCTCTAAGTACAATTTTTTCGCATCTTTTTATTGAATTGTTACGGTATCATCTCTTAATATATATGAATCATTTAAGTCTTATCTCTTTTAATTTTTTTATTAATATTAGTCACTTTTAATTTGTCTCTTATCGTTTCATTTCTAACCTTAACTCTTATAGTAAAGATGCACATTCAGTGCATCCTCATCTCCGCTACTATTAACTTATTATTGTACACTTATTTAATATATCAACAGTCCACGCTTATTGAGCATGATCGACCTAATATTGCGTGTGGTAATTTAATATGTATATAAATTTAACATGAATATTTTTTATATTGAATAAACGAAGAGCAATTTCTTATAAGAGGGGCAGGGAAGAAATATGATATCGCAATCTAAATTCGAAACACTAGTGGACGATCTTTTCTAGGCCTACTTTTATCCTTTAAATTTTTTAACTAAATTCATTAAGAGAAAAATAAATGATATACAAGTGTCTTTCTTTCATGGATTAAAAGCAATCCAATAGACTCATGCTTCTTTCTTTTCAACGAAGAACAACTAAGAATGACATTGGGGACCGAGGTTAGGCTTCATCCAAAACGCGGTTGGACCCTAGATACATAGCTTGAACTCAAGCTCGATTGGGTTTAGATGGCCTAAAGTCTGGTCAACTTAAGAAGAATCGGGTCATGTCAAGCCTGAGTCTAAATGTTATCTCTAATAACAACTTATAATCATGAGCTGCTTACTTACAATTGCACTGTTGCGCGTCGCTAAGGGCATTCATGAGCTGTTTATTTGTAATTGAACTGTTGCGCTATCGCCATATCTATCGAGAGGGTAACTGTTGTGCTGACTGGCTCGTAAATTATGCAGCTCACTTTCTTTTAGGTGTCCATTATTTACCTACTACACCTATCGGATGCTATCATACCCTTCTTACGGATATGTCCAAGTACCGGCTCCCGCGTGTAATTTTCTTAGTTTGTTTCCCTTGAAAAAAAAACTTATAACCATTTCGTTATTTAAGGGGAAGATAAACCTCCACAACACTTTTTCCACCCTCTACTCTACTTGAAGATTATAATAAAACAGGGTTTCATAACGGCTCAACATAATCGCTTAAACAAATCTCAATATTTCACTCAAATAAGCAAATATAACTCCAATCAATTTCTGGACATTTGATTTCTCTAATTCAACACATTTTTATTGGAATTTTTTTTGGGTAAATATTTTTATTGGAAAATTAGATATTGCCCACATGAAATAATTACAATTTTTATGATTTACTGAAAGTCAATTTCACTCAAATTATAATTAAATATAAATAAATACCAATTATCCTTAAATAAGATTTCATATGTCATATTAATCCTTATTTATTAAATATCTCGTATTTAATCATAAAATTTTCCAACCTTTACAATAAAGTTCAACTTGATTAAAAAAATATTTTCTCTATTCAACCCATTATTTGTGTGCAATCCATTAGGTTCCCAAATATATTGCAATAGATATAAACTATAATTATATAAATTAAACTTTTTAATTTATCTTAATTTTTCTAATTAAATAATTTGTATCCATAAATCAAGATTGGTATTTAGCAACGCATCATGTCTACTCAAATATTATAAATGTCAAAGTAGTTTTGACTAATCTTTATATGCATTATTTTTTCGCATAATTTAACTTTTTCGTATTAAAAAGTTCCGACTAGACATAGAACATAAAATTAATGTCTCCTCTATTTGAGTCCAATCATGTTTGTTCTTCACCGTTAGCAATTGATTTAGTTAATGACACTTAAAAATTATTTTCAAAGTGTCATTCCACTTTTGTCAATGCTTTTTTGAATTAATATTAATTTAGAACAAAGAAACATTATCCTTAATTACTTTACGGTGACAAATCATATATCGATCAATTAACTACTTCTATATAGTTCATACTATGTCCAACAACCATCAACTGAGCTACCTATGATTAAAGTAAGCCATAAGTAGTATCAAACATTGATCCCTGTGTGAGCTAACTTTGGAGATCGCAAGTCAAATGATTATTTATACAATCATTCCAATGAGAATTCCCATAGATATGCAAGTAATATTGTAAATGAAATTCTCATATAGGATCAGTTCAGTGAACTTGTTCTCTAATAAGCATTCACACGTTTTTTAAGTATCTACATACTTTAGTCTATGAAATAGACTACTTTCTTCTTAAGGAAAAACATAATGCTTGCTAGTCTTTTTACTCTCTATTAATGTCCAGTTCAATAGAATAATGACTAGGAACAACTTAGGGATTATATATAAATGCACTATAAATATCAAGATTATAATCTTATCATAATTTCACTTGCAATATGCATCTCCTATGGATTCTATCATATACATCTACTATGTATAAGACAAAGAATGTTATTAAATAATTATGTCACTAAACTATAATCAACCAATTGACTGTAGAGCATAAACTAACAATTTCTTACTTGCATTAAACTAATTGTTTAAGTATTTTGTACCATATCACCATATAGCGATTATGCTACTGCTGGAACAGTGATTTACTAATAGAATTTTACAAGATTCCTTATAGTGAACACTTGCTTAAATGTTATAATTTTCATCTCAATTATTATCATATTTAAGAAAAAATGCCTAAATACATACTTAGATCTTTGACGGTACCTTAGCTTTTTTCTCGTACCTAATAGTTCTAATGTTCTATGTGAAATCCTTTATCGGAGTCTCAGTACGTTAAAGTTTTCTATGTTCTTTTTTATACTATTCAGTGAAGGTTTAGTTGATGGATATGCATACAAGTCAGTTGTAATAGTGTCCCCAAATATATGACAAAATTTTGAAAACTCCTTGCATCCATTTTTCTTAAATCTATGAGTCACTTTATGCACCTTCAATGGTGAAAAGGAAATATGAGAAAAATTTATATAATATGATATATTAATAAACAAAAACATATTTTTACCTTAATTAGATTTTCCCAACATTCATTTATATCATTAATTTCACTAGTTAAAGAGATGTTATTGATTTTTGTTTATTTGAGTAAGTTCTTGAAAATTTTCAATCTAGCCCTTAATGCATTATACTTGTTCTTTAGTTAAATATCAGCATACTCTTTATTGAGTTTTCTTTAAAGACATGTGATAATATTCTTCCAACCAAACTTGAAAAAGGTATTAGTTAATCTATTTTTCTTCTTCACTTTTTCAACTATTAATGATGCTAAATGCATCTCTATTGTAACATTTCATACCCTACCATTTTTATTTTATCTTTCCACAATGGTTAGAATCATTCTTATTATTCAAACTTTCATTATTGAATGTAATTAAATATCAAAGACAAAAAAAAAATTGATCATATAGTGCATTTAGCCATATTCGGGAAAGCATCTAAGTTACTTTTGCTACAAAATTAATAACTTTGCCTTTAATCAAATGGAAAAAGTATATAATTTATTATTTCAATGCCATATAATTTCTATGTGATACTGTGCGCTTTATATTGGAAAAAGCAACACTTAGAAATTACAAAAAAGAAATTGTTAATTTTGTTTAAATTGATTCCTATTATATTTCTTTTGGTAATTGATGCTTGACCGAAAGGCAAATCATGAATGTGTATGCAAAGTGGTTACAAGTAAGTACATCGCATGGATATTTTCTCCAAGGTGTTTCATTAGACACCTTAGAATGCATTAAACATGCTAGTATAGTCATAATTTGCACACATTGTGCTTTCTCTTCTTACAGGCAAGAATGTCCCTGATGCGGTTTGTTTTTAATTGTTCATTACCAGGCTTCAAAGAACGATTCCAGAGATAACTAATAAGCTTTCTTCTCACGCCCTACAACTATAAGTTATGATGACCACCTCCACCTATTGGCCATGGCCTGAACTTATAAAGATTGCATCTTTTACACGCCTTATCAATTACGAAGAAGCCATGACTTGATTCAAGTTCAATCTCAAGTATTTAACTGTCAATTAAACTATGGTTTTTTTTTCTTGGTGATTCTTTTTTAAGCCTTCTTTGTCACCCCATCTTGATGATAGTGTTCATTGTGGTTTTTATTACCGGGTGTTTTTTTCCTACACTTTGCAAAGGATGAGGCTTTGTAATTCTTTTAACACATCGCCCACACATGCACAGCAATTGTCAAAGCTATCCTAGCATCGACTTAGATTTCATGAGACCAGATGGAGCATCAGTAAGATGGGAATCCTCTATACGAGTGTATAAAGGGCCAATCCTCTTATGAGGGTTAAATGTATCCAGATTAGGGGAGCAGTCGAGTGGATGGGTGGGTGTTCCTGACATTTGGGGGTAAGTGAGGCCCTTCTAACAGGTCCAGAGAAAATCACACACTCATGTGGCAAAATCAAGCAGAAACCCAAAAACCCAGTTCTTAAAAATTCCAAAAATCATAAGTGGCATATAAAATGAATCAATATCACCATTATCAACAATCAAACAAAACCAAATATGTAGTAGTTAGTTACTGAAGAGATGATCAGGCACAGACAGCCACAGGAAATGATGATAGAGAAGATTACAAGACATTGAAACAAAACAGAAGGAACGAAAGAAACAGCAAAGTGCAAAACCACTGTTGAAAAATAAAAGAAAAGCAAAACGTCGAATCAGGAGGAACTAAGAATGAAAGGAAGGTTTGTAGCAGAAAAACGAATGAAAATGAACTTTTTAATTTTTAAACTGACTGTAACATATATTAAACTTGAACGACTACTACTTGATTCATAATTTTCTGCATACATAGGACAACTGAATTTTTATTGCATCTCTTTGATAATGAATAAATTCAGTTGTAAGTTGTAACAAGTATACCGAAACAAATGAATTTCTACAATTACTCTTATGCATGTTAATGGAATTGTATACAGCTTATCAAATAATTAAATCAAATAAACAAACTTGGAAAATTATCTTATAGGTAGAGAGCATCAGAAAGTAGCTAATTCGGAGCACTGCAGATCCTCCTTATCTGCCCAGCAGAACCAGTGAGAGGGTCAATATCTCCCATTTTGATCATGGCTGAGGCAAAATCTTCCCTGAAAGGTGAATTGTTCCTGCTATATTCAGACACGATACTGTCTGTGACGCCCCCACTAAAGAGGACTTGGTCTGATTGTAGCAAACCTCTTCTTTGCATAAGATTTCTGAAGTAATTGTTGTCAAAAGAATTAGGCGTGACCAAATCAAGCGGAACCAAATTGGCGTTGCCACTATTAAGTGGACAATTGCGCCTGCGAGTGGTGGCGAATCCAGGATCAATGTTGCTGCTATTGCTGTAGATTCTGTCACGGAATGTAAAGCACTGAGCTTGCCCTATAGTGTGAGACCCTGGATTAAAAAAAAGAACCCATTTTAGAAACACGCAAGTTTATAATTACTTGCCTAGTGTTTCAGGATTGATCTAGTCATGTCATCACAAACCTGACAGAGCAACCATGTCCCGAGCATTAAGGCCTTTTCGATCGAACATAGTTATAAGTGTTTCCAAGCTATCTCCGAAACCGGGTAAGTCCGTATTTGCTAGAGATCGACTAGCAGTTGTTGAATCTCTTCTTCCAAGCTTCACTGCCCAAGATGGACCACCCACCTGATATTAAAAATGTTGGAGGGAATATGGTAAGTGAAGTGATGCAGACGATAACTTGTAATGTTACAGACAGTCTTAGGATATGCTTACGTATGCAGATGCATCTCTTGCAGCTACAGCCATAATATCTGCACAAGAGACTACGCCAGGGCAGACCCTCTCTACTGCTGATTTAGCATTGTCTATGACATTATAACCTCTAGCAGAATTATCATTTGCAAGCGCAGTCTTCTCGCTCTGGATAGAAGGAGACTCGTCGAGTAAGATGGAGGCATCGCAACCCTGAGAAAAGAGCATAGAAGTTACAGTTAGGTGATCCCAGCTCATATATAAGAAAAAGAACCAGAAAAAAAAAGTAATACCTGAACAAAGCAATCATGAAAGTGGAGGCGAATGAGAGAGCCTGCCATTCTTCGATCTGCTGCTATTGCACTTCTGATGGCAGTTCGAATGGTGTTAAGGGCATTGGGACAAGAAGTATCATAGTATGTAGTAGAAAGTTGGGCTTGGCAACTGGTGTTTAAGAGCATGAACACGAAGACGAATATGAACATGCAGGACGCAGACCAAATCCCATGCAAAGAAGCTACCATATTTCCTCTCAGAGAAGCTTTCTGGGTTTTACAAGGGTAGAGCAGACTTGAAATAAACTTAAAGGACTTAGATGGAGAAGAATGCATGGGGTTATCCAACTTATATATGGAGATCTCGGACCTCGGAGTTGGTGAATGGGATTTGGCTTAGTCGCGGTAACGCGTAGCCCGGCTGTTCAAATATTGAACGCTAGCCGGTTATGGCTTTAATTTGTGTCTGACTATTTGGATGGGTCGACTTTTTCATTTGTATATGACTAAGCATTGGTTCGCATAATTCAAAGAGAGAGCGACTTGGAAACTTCTTATGTTGTGTTGCATGTTATGGATAGAGTCAAAGTAAAAGCTTATAGTACGGTACGAGCTGTAGCATAAAATGTCAAAAGATTACTATTCAAAGTAAAAGCTTATAGTACAGCACAAGCTGTAGAATAAAATGTCAAACGATTACTATTCAATGTTACGCTATCATGTTTCGTTCTAGTCCTTTTAATATTCAGACATGCCTTAAAAGTTGAATATACAAAAAGGCGCATTCACTTAAATATAATAAAGTATCAACCCAAGGGATGTGGTTGAGTGACAGAGACTCATTTATCCTTAACCAAAGGTCAAGGGTTCGATCCTTGACTTTGGGTATAGAGCAGCCTTAAATTTTTGGGCCAATTGTCCCAACCTGTGAGGTGCCTACAAGCCAGCGAGAGAATTAGTCACTAAATCCGCTGGTAGATACCCTGATCTAAGATCAAAAAAAAAAAAACAATCAGAAGGGCATGCAACTGTACTGAAATTGCTGGAAAGCTGAAGTTGAGCTGTTTCATTATCTTTCCTTTTATTTATCATTTGCTTGTTTCTTAAAGAAAACAAATAACAAATAACAAAAGGCCGTGGTGTATTAAATAATTATATATGATATTAAAATTACTTTTAATTACAATTTTGTTAATTATTTAAAAAATATTATTAAAATCAAATTATGATAATTGTAAATATTTTAACATTTATTAAAATAATTTAATAAAAACTATTGTACTAAAACAAATAAAACATTTATAGAAACTCAGTTTCTCTTGCAAATCAATGATGTATTTTCAATCGAAAGAATGTAACGTTTAGAAGTGTTAGATTTCAGCTCTGTTTTACAAATTCAGCTCTGTTTTACAAATTCAGCTCTGTTTTTAAACTCAACCAACCCTTCCTCTTGCCAGTTGACTAGAGCTCCAGACATTAAGATCAATCGTTTCGTCACACAATTTCTTGATCTTTGGAAAGCAAGCTATGCTTATTTTCTTATAATTTCTAAAATGAAATTGACGTTTTCGGATTATATATTATGAAAGTCAACGCAATATCATCGTGCATTGAGAATGGCTTATAAGATGTTTTTTTTTAATAATGAAAATTTGTTAAAGAGACGTTAACATATGATCTTAATGACTCTATCTAATTACTGATAAAGAGCATTTATCAATTTTTCTATTGTATATTCTTTCTTTTCTTGTATATATTAAGCGATTTTTTCAAAAAAATGTTTATACATTAAGATATTAAACCTTTTATAAAGCAATAAGTCACCCTTTCATAGAATCCAAATCCCACTTGCGAATCCTTCAGCTGCTACTTTGAAAGAAAAATCAAAACCTAACGTTCTAATCACTTCGTGTGCCCTATTTTCACTAATTATGGTTTCCGATAAAACAAGGATATCCAGATTATAGTGAATAAGGTAATTACGCAGGATTGTCCGAAATCCATTCCCCCTACTCCTTGGCAATTCCAAATTAATATTGACATAACAAAAGGGTTAAATGGATTCGATACCTCCCATGGGAGCGTCTTGGCTATCAGCACACATTGGCTGCAGGTCATACTCCTCATTACTCCCACTCGGTTGCATGATGTTTGATATATCTGACTATCCCGCTATATCGGGGGTTTAGTGGGCGGTGGGTCAGTAGTCTTCCCTCCGTGAGTAAGATCCTTCGAGATAGTACTATCTCGAGAACTTTCTCCTCTGAGTAAATGCTTTTGGATCCCTCATGGGCCCTTTGTCCCTTTCCTTGCATTTGGGTTTGGCTTATTAGCCTTGAAAATTTGTCCATGAAGAGAGGGCTTGTTGGGGCCGATAACTTCTGTTATTGGGAGGCGTTGGCCTGATCCCATTAAGGGGCTTTGTTGAGGGGCCTCAGCAGATGGTTCCTCTACTGTCTCCATCAGTCCTGGAGCTGTTAGAGCTGAAAATCTAGACCCGATCCTTTGAGAGGACTCGTTGCTTCGTCCCAAGCTCGTCTAATGTGATTTGGTGGGAGGAGTGGTTTGTTGTAGTCGTTGCGTAGGTTGTCTTGTTTTACGCTAAACGTACACATAAGGTTCGTAGCTGTTGCTGACCAGTGGCTGGACGACTGTGATACTTAGTCCCAAGCTTCCACCTTCAGGCGCTGCAGACGACGTCGCTGTAGTAGTCCTTCCTTCGTTAAGTTCTGGGTGTTGTGTGGTGTCTCTTTTGCATTGAGGACAAGTCGTTGCAGAATGTCCAACCTTTCCGCAGGAATAGCAGAGCTGCGGGAGCCCCTCATACGTTACTTGGAGTAACTTCCCACCCAGTTCCACACTAGTTTTCGGCAGAAGTGTAAGGTCTATATCCACGACGATACGAGCATACCATCCCCTGTGGGCTTGCAAGGTCACCTCATCTATTTTCACCGTATGTCCTACTAAGTTTCCCAAGGCCTTGAGAATTTGAGGATGATATCGAGTGATAGGTAAATCTGACTGCTCGCGTGATCATCCCCTGCTTTGTGTTGGAATGGATTGTTTTGCAAAGCCTGCTGTGTTGAAATTGGCTGAAGATTTTGCAATGTCAATCAAGTTGAAGAAGAAAAGAAGGGTGAAAGTCAAGATAAATCATCCTAGACTTGTCAGAAAATTG
>JANKOE010006250.1:0-10769 GCA_026284465.1 Erythroxylum citrifolium | reverse complement strand
AAAGGGAAATTAGAAGTGTATGAGTTTTGGGTAGGTATGGATAAGTGGCAAGAAGGGCAAGGGAATTTTGGAAATTCTCCTGTCCGTTAAACGGACACGCCTGTCTGTTTAACGGACAGATTCGGGTTAGAAAATCTCCTTTGCTCCAAGCCGTGTCTGTTGGACGGCACCATTGTCCTTTTAACGGACAGCCTCGGGTTGAATAGTACCAAGTTTAAGCATCATGTCCGTTAGACGGACACACCTGTCCGTCTAACGGACACATCCTATTGAAATAGTGTACATGTTCGCCTTGTGTCCGTCAAACAGACACATCTGTCCGTTTAACGGACAGATTCGAGTGAAATAGTGTACAAAGTGGCCTTGTGTCCGTTTAACGGACACGCCTGTCCGTTTAACGGACAAGCTCGGGAAAAACAGTACCAATTCGGCACATCATGTCCGTTTAACGGACATGGCTTTAAAGGGCAAGATTTTCCACATTTTTAAGGGTAGCCAAGATTTAAGTCCTAATCAACGTAAGCTCACCACCAAAGTGAGATTTTAATAATTGTCGAGTTAAAGATGTCCACGAGGTCAAAGCAAGTCAAGATATCTCGAGAATGGGCCTCAGCAGGGCTCACCTCTCGGGACAGTCGGTCTCCGAGGCCGGGGTCCGACATCAAGTCATATGCCTTTCACATTCAAATCATAGCGCAATCACCCTAGTTGGAATGATACATATTTATGAAAGTACATGTAAGATAGGAGTTAAAAATTGCGCTACGATTTGAATGTGAAAGGCATATGACTTGAATTTTTTATTTATAGACTATAGTTAGTAAATTGGAATTAATTGATACCATTAGAGGATTAAAGTAATTAAATGTATATTTGAACTAGGAAAAGCATCAAGTGCCAAGTGAAGTTGGTACATGAAAGTTAGTATGACTACACCTATACTTTAAATGACATTTGGCACCATTGGATGATTGAAATATTACATTATATATAAATTTTCCATATCTTACTTATGTAACATATTATCTAATTATTATATAAAAATTATGTACTTTAACATATAAATCATATATTATATATAATTATGTTAGGCAAAGGTGACAACAAATATGACAATGTCTTCCAATTTGGCAACAATTTTTTTGTTACTAACAAAATTGTACTATATTTCTTTCGACAAAATCAAAAACGACATGTTTAAGTTAACAAGAAATAACATCATTTTATATTAGGTTATTAATATGAAAACAAACCTCTCTTTATTTTCGGGTTAGCTGTCAACATTCCTCTACATTCACGATCCAATAACTAGTGTCCTCTCTCTTGTGCTCGTCTCATATGTTGTGGTCGTCACCGTTGAAGAAACATCCTTAACAGTGTTGGTATTGTTCTTTTCTATTTCAAAGCCTCCTTGTGCTCTGTTTTACTTATACTTTTAGGTGTTTATTGTGAGTTCTTTTTGCTGCATATGGTGTATGGGTTATGTTTGTGATTGTGTATGTGTTTCCAAGATGATTTACTGTCTTCCTTAATTTGTTGGTTATATATGGGTAGATTTTTTTTACCACCTTTAACGCTTCTTTTAGGAATGCATGCTAACTATTTGATGAAACATCTGAAAAAGTATTTAACTCTTTTTGTAATAATAGTAATATAACCCTAAAAAAATAATGCTATATTTCTTTACATCAAGAACATGGTCATGTGTAATCTACTTTAAATTCTAAAATGTTGGTATGATATGAAGGGTAAATGGATTACTTTTATTTTAATAAGGGTACTTTCATCTCATTAGGTAGATTGAAGATGTATAAGTACTAAACTATAGTACTTTCACTTATCATCAAAAATTTAATTAAACACAATGAATTTGATTCTAAATTCACTTTTGCATAATATAACTCTTAACATAATTCATCGAGGAATGTTGACGTGGCGACTAGTTTCTGACGGTGAAAATTCATTCCGTTGTGAGGAATGTGACAAAATTGCCCCTACTAAAGGAAAAAAAAACAATGTAGAACAAATCCCCTCTTCAAACATTATAACTGTTTGCCTTCTATATATAGTCGATCTTCTTCTTCCAGGTTTTTAGTATCATTCGAACTACAACACTTTCCTTATTATCTAGATCTCATTTCCTATTATGAAGCTATTATATATATGAACAGTTGATTGTATATAATATTTATTGTGTTAAGCTTTATTGAATCTTCAAGAGAACATAGATGAAAATAGAGTCAGGGGCTATGTCACAATGATCTGTAAAGGATTAAGGAAATCAGTTGTTTTGGAAAATTCGTCGATTCCAATGACTACATCTGTCAATCAGGTATGCATGTGTTCCAATTTGGGTTCATTATATATATATATATATATATATATATATAGAACTGATTTGGGTTCATTATATGGTTTCACTAAACTAGCAATATAAGTTCTATACTGATTGTGTTTTAGGTGAAACGCATCATACCGGCAGTTCATCTGATCAAGTTGTCTTCCATACTAACTTTGGGGACTCATTCACTATATTCTCTAGAAGTTTAGCTATAGCAAAGAAGCTATTGAAAGAGGGTGTCAACAACCCTACATCTCGGGGAAGATCTTTCACTATTTTAATTAGTGCCTTCGAACGTGAAAGGACTCTTCTTGGGAATCCAGATATAGGGAACTCATTTATTTTTACCGACTCTCGTGTCACTTGGAATCCAAAACATTATTTCAAGTCTTTATTGATGGAATCAGCGTAAAACTTTATTTATTATTCTGTATGTAAGAAATTTTAAAACAACCTAAGGTTGCCTACTATTTTTCTTGTTCTATGTCTCTAAGAATTATTAAACTTCTAATTAAAATCTTGTATTACTTATCATATATCATTATATTATATTGCTACAATTTCCAAAATTTTTATAAATAATTATTTTACTTTTACTAAATATTAATGATTAAGAATAGTTTTAACTAAAATTTATGATATTTTTATCCTATTAAATTTAAAATTTTTGGTTCACACATATTTTAATGTCCAAAGTATATTTACTTTTCATATTTTAAATAACCTACCATGTGTTTTTGAACAGTATGTTTTAAACATTAAAAACAACTTGACAACAAAAGATATCTTAACTAGGATTATAAAAAAATGTCAATTATAATTAACCCTAACTACAACTATTAAATACACTTAGTATTAAGAAACTATCTTTCAAATATTATTAATTTTAACAATAATATCACATAAAAAATTTATCAAAATTCCCCTAAAAATTTATGGAAAATATTTAACACTCACTTTTTGCGACATAACATAATCGACGCAAAATGCTAGCACAATTGACATATTGGAGACGAACAACATAAATCATCGCAACAAGTATACATTTTGCGACGGTTTTCTGTTATCGGCGCTCAATATTATGTTTGTACGACCTTTGTGCGATGATTACGCCAATCATCACAAAAAAGGCAATTATTGACGAAGCAACATATATTTCAGTCGCTATTTGTTCGAACCATTTGGGAGACTTCACCATAATGGATGCCAAGTACATTGATTTCTCCGACATCTTGCGATGATACCCTTGTTAGTCCCAAAATGCTTTCATTTTGGCGACAAAACTCTTTAAACGTCGTTAAAACTTGTTAATATTGCGACGATTGTCAGTAATCGTCGTAAAATATGTTCCCTTTACCATCATTTCAATTAAACATCGTTAAAACTTGTTATTGCAACAATAGTTGGTAATCGTCGTAAAACATGTTCCCTTTACCGACGTTTCAGTAAAACATTGTAAAATCATTTACTTATAGCGACGAAGGTGTAAATCGTAACTAAAAGGTTACTTTTAGCGACAATTTCAAAATTGTCTCCAATTAAAACATAGTCAATAGATGGATCTCTTGTAGTGTTAGTTACCAATGATATTATGTGATGATTTTTAATTGAATAAAGTCAAAAATGATAAATAATAATTTTTATTTCTACTGTGTAACTATCAAATAATTATGTAAATTAAGCAACTAAAAGCAATAATTTATAGTTACTGCTAAAAGTAAAAACCCACCTTGAGCTTAGATATCAATACTACCAAGCAAAATGACATCTCTAGACAGAAGCTAATACAATCAGGTAATTCTACAAACGTAAATTACAGAAACTGGCCCGAATCAGTAGCTAATAGAAAATGTAACAAAGAAACATGTCAACATGCCTGTATTTTCATATACAACTTGAATTCTCAAAGGTTTCTTTAGAGAAGTCGCGGTGCTAAGAAGCATAAGTATTCTTTTTTACATTTCCAAGCTGCTCAACAAGGGGTCCCCACTGTCAAATTCAGCCATTGGCTTCATGCAAGAGTATACAAACAATAGTAACTAAATTTAACTTCTTCGATATATGCGTAGCCCCAGCGTCACATCTTTATCAGCACACTACTCACCAAGAAAAGAAACTTAACAGCATATACATCGTTACTGTTGAGGATGTGAGTATCTCAAGTTGAAAAAAGAAGGTTAATATATAACTTTAGTGAGTTATTCCACTTATTATCAATTAGTTTTAGGATGAAATTTTATTTGGACTTGTATATGGTATAATTTTTTTCCTCGTATGGATCTATAGATCTATTGTAAATCTAACGTAATATCAGAGCTAATGAAGATCTTGACTTACTGTTTGCCTCAAAAAGAACCCATCATTTAAGTAATTGGAGAAAGATTTAAAGTTTGCATGAAGCAAGTGACCTAACATTATTGGTTGTCTCAAGAGGGAACCTATTTGACCTCAATTAGAAGTTTTGCTATGATGAGGATTGTTTACGTACTTCTCTAATTTGTGCAAGTTAAAAAGAGACTCACGTATAAGAGAAGTGTTAAAAATACTAACATATGATATGAGTATCCTCTATTAAAAATAAAAGAGACAAAAGATTAATATATAAGTTTAATATGCGCGACTTCACTTATTGTCAATTAATTGTAGATAAAATCTCAGTTAAGGTATGTGTTGATCTAAATTTCATCTTCGTATGCATGTAGCCCGTTGCAAATCTAACATTGATTCTTTCATGCGAGAGCAATCTAACGTGAATATTCTCTAGAGTATTTACGGTAGGAGAAACAACACTTACCGAAAACTCGAGCAAACGATAGGCATTTTAGTCAAAAGTACAGGAGCAATAGCATCCACTGGTCCTTAGGAAACGCCTGGGCATAAGCCCGTCTTGTAAGGCCTACGTTTGGGCCTAGTCGGAATTACAAATAATAAGACATATTTGTATAGCAATTAACATCTAGTTATTCATATTTATCTTATCTTGTTGTATTAATTCGCTTAGTTATTTGCTTTTAAAGTAAGATTTTTCCTTGAAAATACAGTATTTATTTACATTGTTGTATTATCAGAAACTCTTTATCCTACCAAGGAAATTATTATATCATATTCTTATTAAATGAAGCCAATTAAAAGTCATTAAGGTTATTTACCAAAAAAAAATTCAAGTCATTAAGGTTGATATAGCTGCTTCTATCATAAGGTGAGTCGATTTGACAATAAATATTTTTTAAAAAGTAAAATTAATTACGTTAAAGCATCATAACTAGTTCAAAGCAACTAGAATGAAAATTAGCACAGGAGAAAACAACAGCGACTAATGAATTACACAAAAGTAAGGGCACAGCTACCACACTCCGGAATGTTTAGTAAATTACGAGTATTGAATTACAATCAGTTATTCCATTCAAAGATAGAGCAGAGTTCTTTTTCTTTTTTTTTTGACATTAGCAGAGTTCATTTTCAGATCTATGTTCTTCACCAAAATTCATTGTCTTAATCACGGAGTAGTTGAAGCTAAGAAATTTAAGAGAGATAGAGATCATTGTTAGAAAAGGTAGTTTGATTTCGTTCCTTCAAGATACTATATACATCATAGTTGATCACAAACTTGAAAGTAGCCATATCTCCTTCGTAAGTGAATTTTACATCTTATACCCAATTAATAAAAGAAGACTCGCTGCAAGAAAATAACACATTACCTGCAGAAATTAGCAAAAAAAATCGATTTTCCATTGGTATATTTGTCTGAAAAAATTTTTTTACAACCAACAAAATATCCATCAGTAAACGTGGAATAAAAATGTCCCCGCAAGTTTCTCGACGGAATATAGCAAAGAAACACATGTGTCTGTTGTAAAAGTAGGCGGCAATGACTGATAGAAAAAAAGAGCATCTTGAATACCGACGGAACCACATTTCCATCAATAACTGTCGAATTATTCATAAATTAAAATGACGTTGTTTGGTTTTAATCTAAACGATGTCGTTTAAATTCAAAAACCTTAACTACCTTTGGTAGTTATTTAAAGTATAATAACCATAATATCCCTCATGGGTGTATGTGATTCATTATCTCCCACTCACACATGATGAGTTTTAATCTAATTAAAACCAAAAAAAGACTCTGCAATGCTCATACTTGTTCAATAACCGATGTGACCAGTATACGACGAGAGTACATTGCCATATATTTGTTAGGAGTATATGATATCTCAATTAACAAATTGATCCTCAGACTTATATGTCCTTGAGTAGACATTGTATGCTATACTCTAGGTCATATCTCACGTTTGCACTTTTCTTTTAATCTCATTTTGTTTCTTATGTCATGACTATATTCAAGTTATCTACTAAAGAGACGATAGTCATCTATGAATACTTTTAATGCAAGTCAATAATCAAAATAAATGACCTTTCTTTGTTCTCTTTCGAATTAAATTTAATTTGCTTTCCTAGAATTATTTCATAGGACCGCATCTTGTATGATCTTTTGGTATAACCTAAAGTAGCAAACCTTAAATTCAATTCTCAAGAATGAAACAAGAGTTATAAGGGTATATGATGAGGTTCTTCTCAACCTCAAGGGTCTCACACAATGTAAGATAAGATCTTATGACTTACATTAATCTCTTTTTGTGGTCAGTTGTGCACACATAGTATGAGTCATGCGCTACGATATTTACCCACTTTGTTTAACTTGAACATCTTTCATTCAAGAAATACCGTACAGATGATAGTTCAAACATACTTAATGTTTAACTTGAGTTCACTTAACTACTCAAAAAATTTATTCAGAACTCACATATGGCAACGTAAGACAGATATAGTAATTAACAAATCACGTTGTATCAATTTTTTTGCGGCATTTATGGTTTAAGTTTCTCGCTTTCAATTATCACCTAGATAATAAACTTTAAACATGCCTCATCTCTAGCAAACATAAACACTAGAGGTAATTTCCCGTGTGAGAGTGCCAATCTATAATCTGTCTCATATACTTATGATTCATCCTAAAATATATTTATGTAAAACACATATATATTCATGAATCAAATGATACATAATGTATCATCTTTATCATTCATTATATCCAAAATATGACATTATAATGTGTGAACATACACAAAGAAATGTTTATCAATACATTTCAACATCGACGTAGTCTTAATGACTTTACATGCCCAATGTATACATCTTTGGAAATTGGCTTTGTCATTGGGTCTGCTATCATATCTCGTGTAGATATATATCTCATGTTCACTTCTCCTCATGCAACTATATCTTTCATATAATTATACTTGGTATCTATGTGCTTTGTCTTACAATGAAATTTGGGGTCTTTACTATAAGCGATTGCAGCTTGACTATCACAGTTGATGGTCACTGGATTAATTTTGCTTTTAATGACTCCCAAATGCACTAAGAATTGATGAAGCCACACAACCTCTCATACTGTAGTTGAGAATGCTATAAATTCAGCTTCCATTGTGGATAATGCAACGAAAGATTGTTTCTTACTTTTCCATGATGTTGCTCCATGGTTTAGTAAGAATACATATCCTGAGGTAGATTTTCTTTCTTCTAAATCTCCTCCCCAGTTTGCTTCTTTATATCCTTGTATACATAGATCATTGCCTTGATAACATAATGCATAGTCCACAGTTCTCTTCAGATACCTCAACATTCTCTTTACTGCTTTCCAATGTGCTTAGCCTGGATTTGATTGATATTTGCTCACCATCCCAACAGTGTAACAAATATCTAGTCTTGTACACATCATTGCGTATATAAGGCTTCCAACTACACTAGAGTAGGGAGCATTCTTCATGTGTTCCCGTTCTTAGGGAGTTGACGGACAATTTCTCTTACTAAGGCCTTCGTTTTTAGCAATAGGATTATTAATTATTTTGCAATATTGCATGCGGAATCGTTGAAGAATCTTTTGAATGTACATCGCTTGTGAAAGCAATAACAATCTCTTCGAATAATCTCTGAAAATCTTGACTATAAGAATGTATCCCGCTTCACCCATGTCTTTCATTTCAAATTCAGATGATAACCAATCTTTGATTTGTGTAAGAAATACATAGTCATTACAAGCAATCGCAATCAATAAATCATCCACGTATAAAGATAAAATCGCTAATTTATCTTTGGATCTCTTAACATATACACAATGGTGTTAATGAAAACTAACAAAGATAATAATTGGAATTGGTTGTTATTTTTTAAAAATTTGATCACTTTAACTCTTCAAAAAATGTTTATATTATTGTTGAATTGCTTGTTCATTAATTCATTCCTTTTATTTTTTGAGCAATGTGATCAATTAATTAAAAATTTTAAAAGATTAGACATTTAAATAAAAATTTAAAAATTTTAAACATTTTTTACGTTATCCCTTATTTATTGACTTGTTTCAAAAGTTTGTTTGATATAAGGAAAAATTAGTAATAGTTATTATTAAGTGATATTTCCATCTTCTAAACAGTTTGTGTTAGCTTAACAAAAAAGTTCAGAAGTACACTCATTAAGTTAGACAAAATATGTAATTTAGCACATTTCAATCAAGTATTGGTTCAAACCTTTGTTCTTTTAAGGAAATATATATTTTGTGTTAGTTGATGTAAGTATATTTTGTGTTATATTCTATTATTGATTAGTTGAATCAGATATATCACTTAATTTTAAAATTATTAAGTTAATAAGAAAGTTACCGAAAGCATGTAATTGGCAGGTTAGTATATGTCTATAAAGATTACGATTGCAAGTTATTTGGTTATAAAAATGATGATAGCGAATAACATCAACTATTTACTTAAATATGTTTAGTAAAATTAATTATTTATGTGTAAAATGACTTATAAGGATATGACTTATCCGTCATAAAGAACTTATCTAAAATTGTGATAGATTTTCATTATTCGGAGTCACTGTAGATGTTGACTCCAGAATCTTCTTCTTTATCTTTTCCTTTGAGAAATCTGATTCCACTAGAACATGCTGGACAGATATTTTCAATATGCTTTCTGAGGTGGAAAAATCTTTTTTGAGCTTCTAGGCTTGATCTTACTTTTCCTCGTTTGATCATCCCTATCTTCATTTTTACAAAATCTTTCCAGCCAAGGGAGTTCTTTTGGTTGGTGTTATCATAAGTGAGGTAAAATTACTCCATACGTTCGAAAGCCTTTTTTGAAAGCTGCTTCCATTCTGGAGACAACAATCCTCATTCTAATACCTCATCGGTAATAGATACCAGTCTCAATGTATCTACTAAATTCTTTCCTTAATATGGTATCGACTGTAATAGAGAGATCTTCTGCTTTTCCAATCATAATAAATGATAAGCATCACATCATTCTTCTTTATAGAAATCAGTTCTGGCTAATAAAATTTGTAGCATTAAAGTATCTTGAGGAGTGATTGTTGGATTATTCGTATAACAATCCCAAACACCTTCTTGCACCCATTTAGGTAATAAAGATATCTAAAGAAAATGAGGGTTTGTTAAATAAATGGCCTTTATAGCACCAAAGTCATACTAATCAAAGATAAATACCTACTTAGGGCAGAGCTCCCTGCAAAAAGTTTAATCGGGGATAAATACCTGCACAATCAATGTAGCAAAATTTGTTATTTTTTAGCTAGTAAAGGTCTCACATTATCTCGAAATGAGCTTGAACAGTAGGATGTGAAGTAGGTGAGCTTGTCATGATATTTCAGGGTATCTGAATTTTTCAAGATGTATCTGGTCTTAGAGAAAGATCATCAAGGGTGGTTTTTATCTAACTAGGAGATATAGGTTAACATATTTTTGTGATATCGATTAAAATCCAGTAGATTCAGATTCTTCAATTATTTGAACTTTAATCGATAGAGCTTTTGCTCAACGAAGTTAAAATGATTTATCTTTGCTTGCCAAACATGGCAAAAAGAGAGAAGTAGTTTAGCTATCTTTTTTGTTAATGATGGAAATTGAGCAATATCGAGTAGATCTATTATCTGTGCTTAGCACGTATCGATATCTTCAGACATTTGGTCTAATAAAAGAAATATCTCTTCTTTAGGACTGCCTATCTCTGGTTAACAAATCTACAAGATCATTGTTGTTAGATTTAATATCTTCAATATCAAAAGAATATTTAGCTAATAAAGTTTGCCATCTAGTCTATCTTTTATACTCAGGTTTAAAAGGCAAATTATTCTGAATAAAAGCTTTAACCTGGGTATTATTAGTTCGCAATACAAATCTTTTTGGTAGTAAAAAGTAATGAAATTTTTGACAGCTTTTGAACACTACCAATAATTCCTTTTCATTAATATGATAGCGTTATTGAGTATTTGTAAACATCCCAGAAGTGTACCTGTATAGAGACTCATTAATTTTCATATGATCATTATCATAATCTATCTTTTTCAGTACTCCACT
>JANKOE010006207.1:0-10771 GCA_026284465.1 Erythroxylum citrifolium | reverse complement strand
GAAAATTTAGCAACCAAATTTATTGGTTGCTAATGAAAAATTTGAAATACTTGTAGTGACCACTCAATAGTTGGTTGTTAATTTGGTTGTTATTAATAATTCTCTATAGCGACCATTAAAGTTGTTGCTAAAATTGTTAAGTTTAGTCGATATATTATTATCCATGAATTATAAGTTTTAGTGACCATCTACAGCAACCAAGTATTGATTAGTCGGTAAAAAATATACGTGACTTATATATTGCAACCAAATAATTTTTGGTTGCAAAATGTATATAATTAGTAACCATTTTACTATGGTTGATGAGAATTTGGTTCTGAAACCAAATTTTCTTGTAGTGCGATGCAACAATCTCAAAGGTAGTAATCGAGTCCAGCGTTTTCATATATTGATGTAAATATTATAATTCGTATTACATATGTGTATATAATATCTATATATGGATATAATATAAATAGTAATAAAAATAAATCACAATAAGAATAATTAGAAACATCAAAAACTAAAGAGATAAAAGTAAGACGAATTTTTAAGACAACGGAAATAAGACAAAGTTTTATTGCGATAAAACTAGTAAGACGAAGTTTTTACACGATATGAGCTTTAGCGTTCCCTTAATAATAACAATTTTGCTGGAACAATACTTCATTCAGCAATATAATGAAGTCTTGTTCTCAAACATATAACGACCCTACCGACATTTTTGGGATGAAAATTTCTACAATTATAAAAAACTGTACCATAAATAGTTGAAATGTAACTATATGGATGTTCACTTCACTACGTCTTATTTTCCACTTCGTCATAATTTTTGCTTCGTCTTACTTTTCTTTGTGTGCTTCGTATCGCTTCCGTCTGTTTCTTACTTAGGTGTTTCCGTCTGCTTTTGCTTCGTCTTACTTTCTATTTATGCCTTTTCCCCTGATTATTATGATAATTTTGACTTCCTTGATTGACACACTTACGAGACTACGTTTAGAGAAGGATTGTTAGTCTTCAGTTTCTCAAAACAAAGCTTCAATGGGCAGACATCTTCACTAAACCACTGAGTGAAGAACGATTTAAGTAAATCACACGAAACCTCAATATAAGCCATGTTAGAAGGACGTAGAAGTTAACGGCGTTAATAACACTAAGTTACAGATGTTAACTTCTCCCACAAGGATGTATTTGGAGGGAAAAGTTTCCTTATCTTGAGAACTTCAACTACTGTAGAACACTCCTTATAACCTCTAACATCGACCTTTGGACAATTCTTAACCCATAACTTTTCATCTCTCGGTGTCTTCAAAGCTCTGTAACCGACCTTACCTTTTGAAGAACAAATTAGTGTGTTCAATTTCTTAACCACCAAAGAAGCAAATGGAACAAGCAATGATTTTCGAAAGACATGTTGATTTTGAAGCTTTGAGGAAAGACGACATGGATTTCCTAACATTCACGTGTTACCTTTCTCTAACAGAATCATTTCTGTACCACTTTATCATCCTCGACTACTGTCCCTGGTTTAATACAGCGTAACTCTTCAAGTTAAGTCTTTTAGTATTAGACAGTTATATTTCTGGCCTACCAGACACTTTCTCCTCTAACTTCAATCAAACAACTGCTACCCTCTTCTTTTCACATCAGCTAGATGTGTTTCTCCATCGGTTGAATGTATAGCTCAAGTGATTGGAAGCATTCAACCGATGCAAAAACACATCTACCTGATGCAAAAATGAATGATAACGATCACTACACAGTTATTCACTTCAGTGATAATCATCCAGTAGATTATTTATTAACTTGAATAATGATGACGACGAAAATCGCCATCACCAGAACAATGCTGATCCTAATCCAGGAATGTATATCCCTCCAAATTTCACACTGAAGATGAATATTGATCATGTTCTTGTCTCGTCTGACTTTTGTCTGTCCACCCTTTTTACTTCTCCACTTCGTCTGTGTTTTGTCCTGCTTTCTTAACTATTGCTTCGTCTTACTTTTGTCTGTGCGGTATTTTTATCGTGCGCTTCTGACTCACTTTCTATCATCTCACTTTTATCTTCGCTCTCCAATCTTCGTCTCACTTTTGTTCGCCGGCTAGATTATTTATTAACTTGAATAATGATGACGATGAAAATCGCCATCACTAGAACAATGCTGATCCTAATCCAGGAATGTATATCCCTCCAGATTTCACACTGAAGATGAACATTGATCATGTTCTTGTCTCGTTTTACTTTTGTCTGTCCACCCTTTTTACTTCTCCACTTCGTCTGTGTTTTGTCTTGCTTTCTTAGCTATTGCTTCGTCTTACTTTTGTCTGTGTGGTATTTTTATCGTGCGCTTCCGACTCACTTTCTATCATCTCACTTTTGTCTTCGCTCTCCAATCTTCGTCTCACTTTTGTTCGCCGCATTCCGTCTTACTTTTCTTTTGCGCCTTTCATCTCGCTTCTGGTTTTCGCGTCCCCTCTAATACACTTCTGCTTGCATCTTACTTTCCTCTTTCAATAATATTTCATCATCATCAAAATCATTGAGGTAAAGTCATAATAATGCGCGCAAAATTCTCAAATAGCTTCTGTCTGCTTTTGCTTCGTCTGCTTTTCTACTTGGCTTCCGTCTGCTTTTCAAATAGCATTTGTCTGCTTTTCCTTCATTTGCTTTTCTGCTTTGCTTCCGTCTACTTTTTGTTTGTCATCAAAATTATTAATCGTAAAGTCATTTTGATTTAACAAAAGTGTCTCCCCTTTTCTCTTTAATGAACCTTCTTCAATAATCCGTACTCGGCTACTTTCTCTGCGTGGATTAATCATTTTTATCTCAGAATCTCCTTCTACTCTATCCAGATTCTTTAAACCCATTTTCCCAACTGTTGCGGAGTTGATAAAACTTTTAACATTCCACTTATTTCTGATTCCACGTTCCAGAAGTACTCCACAATTTCTGAATATTCGTGTAAGCAACATTCCGTATAGGTAACTGTGCTAATCTTTCATCCCCTTAACCATATATTGAAAGATCAGAAATGGTAGATCAACTGGTTAGCGATTGAATAGATAAAATAGGCATTGTTCGTCCAGCGTCGTCACCAAATTCTTTGATCCTGCTCTATGTAAAATGCAATGAAAAAGAATTCCATGTAAGACCCTGCCCTTTGGCACCAGCCTTCTCAATAATCGTAATGTTCCATCGTCATAGACAGTCCATCTATCATAAGTTGGTGTGTTATATGCCATGTTCGTGTCTATCATAGACAGTCCATCTACTGCTGAAACATTAGTATCGTCTACCAACTTCCCATTCTTCCAGAAATCATACACTTCATTCGGATAAACGATTTCTCGAAGCTGAAAGAATTCAACGATTCAAAATCAACATGTCTTCCCTAAATAAAGTTAAGTTCTCAAGACTATGAAAATTTTTCCCTCTAAAACTTGCTCGTCAGAGAAGTTACCAACTGTAACTCGCTATTGCTAACGCTGTTAACTTCTGTGACTTTTTAATTGGATTGACATGTATCAGATGGTTAGTCACTTATCATAACCATGTTGAGGTTCCCTCTAATATCTTTGAACTGTTATTCACTCAATGGTTTAGTGAACATACCCGCCCATTTTTGTACCAAAATCACTTTTGTTTCACTGTATCATGTTGGAATGCTGCCCCTCATTTAATGCACCGCAATCATTCATTTTAGCGTCGTAGTATGAAATCTTTTTCCATGATCACGTTTATATTATGAACTATTGCAATTTATTCAGTAAGAGTAATAGTTAAGAGTTCAAAGAGAAAGTCAACACACTTTTGTTCATACTAACATTTATTATTAATATTATTACGACGCAAAAAACTAATAAACCAAAAATATATCAAAATAAACATTAATTCAAAATGCCAAAAAAAATTAGCTAATTACTATAATTTTTATAATTAATTTCTGTCTCAATTTGCCATCATGCACTGGACATTTTTACTACGCATTTTTACTACGCAGTTGCGCAGAGTCAACCTGCTAGTAGCTACAGTTTTTAGATTCTTGACCAACTTAAACGGAGATAGACAACTCAGGCCACTTACGTAACCATTTCTTTATTTGTTTCACCCAATTTTCTATTTACCCCCAAGGACGTTGGAAGAAACACACCAAGTGATTGCCTATGTCTGTCAAATATCCGGAAAGGACCGAATCACCAATTGTCGAGTATAGTAAACATGCCTATACATCATACTACGGAAACCATAATAAGGCAACAAACGGGAGGTAGTAGATATCCCCTTAAAACTTACGACGGAAATTTTTGTACACATGTAAGAGTAAATGTCGGTGATACTAACAGGTCCATTGCAGTTTGCTTAAATAGGCGACGCAGGACGCGATCCAACAGTCATTTTGGTTTTCTCATGCACGTCACTTGCATCAGATGCCATCTTCTTAAATGATTAAGGGAAGATAATTAAGTAGTCAGAAGACTCAGAACGAAAGCTCCTCAAGATCAATTACCGACCTTGCCTTGTCAAAATGACTGAGCTATATGTTCTCTTGCACTCCCTTTCCCTTCAAGAAGTTTGAAAATCCACCTGTTGCACCATGGACGGGACTGGAGGGCCCACTTCTGGAGGCAAGATCCAAGCGTTCAATCATTCGTGCTACCCCTGCACTCATCTCCCGCTGAACTCCTCTGCTCAGCTCCTTAACTGAATTATTACGTGCAAGAAGCTTCTCCTTAATATCTCGAGTACTTTTGGATATCGTTTCCATGTACCTATTGCACGGCATTGGTTTGTTTCAGCTCCAGGAAAAAAAGAAACCAGTGAACCTAAGTTGCGGCTCCAAGGTAAAAAGTTGTAACGTGTACCTGGCTGAAGCCAAAGACCATTTGGATTTAATAGATTCCGAGAAAGCTGAAAAATCCGAACCTCTGGAACCATCGATTAATGACTGTCTCAGGAGAGGTCTGAACAAGGAATCATAAAGGAAATGGACAATGTCAGCAGTAAATGCAGAAAGTACTTAAAGCACAATGTACCTGACATAAAAATTAAAACTAATGCTAAAGAAGTCTTATCCATTAAATTGCTTCATTATCTGAAAGAACATTATCGTTATCCTTCTTTTATTCTAACATTTAAAAATTTGCAAATCCGTTGTTTCACTTTCTAAGCTCATCTACAACTATAAGAGACCCAATTTGAATTGCGTCAGCAGATAACATAGTAAGTCAGTTAATTATTATGTTTACGTCAAGACATTGGATCAAAACCGTACCTAGCAAAAGGGCATCTATCAATAGAAAGTGTTTCTGCATCAGGAGTGCCAGATGATGAAAACTGATGGTTAGCAACTGAACCTCTGACCGGAGTTGGTGCATTATCACCTGATGATTCAAAACATAGAGTTTGGCCTTCTCCTGGCGAAGTGTTGGCTTGTTGAATACTAGATACATTCGTAGGTGACGTAAATACAAGAAACTCAGATGGACCAAATCCGGATGACCTTTGTCGCTCCCTTCTAAAAGATATTCTACTAGCAGCAGCGGCTAGATGCCGCATGATACGTGCATCAAAATCTGCATCATCTGAATACGAATCCTAAAATCCAAGTCACCTCAAGGAAATAAGCATATTATTAGCAAGATAATGTTGTTGCTAGAGTTTCAAAACCAAGTGAAAAAGCACCTGTTCCTCATTGTAATCCTCGTGTAAATGAGGTATATTGGTTGATGCTGCAGGAATTGGGTTCTTCGACCTTAAATTCCTCTCGGTTTCAATAGCATCGAAAAGCTCTTGGCTACAAAAGTAAAATTAACAATGACGAGAGAAGAAAGAAGCACTGGGATATAAACTTGTCTTCTCAAGCAAAGAACTGTATAATTCACACAGGTTCTTCAAAATCGTTTGTGCTTCTTCAAAGACAAACCTTTTGTCTAGTACATTATTTACCTGGCCGGGACCTTCAGAGATAACGACTGCCAACAGATGGGGCACTCTTTGCTTCTTTGGCACCTAAAATAGTTACACTTCCATTTATAGCTCTACATGCGTAAATAATCTTACGCTGTACTTCTGAAGGGAAGTAAATACTAATTCTTGACCTCTGAATTGAGATTCTATGAACTTACCAATCCAAAATGCACTGAAGATGATATTCATGTTTACAATTGGTTACCTGGAACAGACAACAATGTCTAAAATGCCAGTTTTTCAATCAAAATCTGAATTATAACAATCTTTAAGCAACTCTCACTGCAATCACATCCAAAGAAATGAAGAACTTCATGATTAACACAAAGGAGGAGAAAAGACAAAAATACAGCACATCGGAAACATGAATGAAATCCAAACACGCTTATGCACTTATCACACCGGCAGAATCACTTATGATTCACAACTTGGAAGAACATTTAAGCAGATTGCAGAACCCCCTGATGAGTAACTGTAGTTTAGTGATAGTAACCATATATAGACAAATTCTTGATTGTTCGTAAATAGAAATTCTCTCACCACGTTTCGGAATTTTCACCTAAAGCCAAATTACAGAACCCAAGATTGAACGGATTTCATCAAAATATGAATAAATAACATCACTGAAATCCGATGCACAAGGACGAGGATTAATCCAAGTTTTCAACTTCTGAGCATCATAAGTTAGATCCAACAGTAGCTGCCAAATCCTAGTCAAGTGCTAACATCGTCTTCATTCAACTTCTTATTTTGTTTTTTAACAAAACTGAAACCACGTTATCAACCACAAGACAAAATCTACAATGTTCACTTTGATAGATTTAACATACACATTATTTCCTATTACTTGTTTCTTGTTTTAACAGAGAATACTTTTCTTTTCTAAAACTCAACCATACATGTACATTGAGTGACGACATGAACACAAAATGTCATCTTATTTTTCATATACCAGTAGCATTTAACCAAAACTTAAATTGATTACAACTCAAACAGCTAACCTTTTCTCTAAAAAAAAGACATCAAAAACTGCGGTGAAACATAGAAACGTAACCGATCACCACAAGACTTTATTAAAGGTAAAGGAAAAGCTTCAGGTAACATCCATGCAGCCAGTTACAACACACAAAAAGCACAAAGAAGAGAAAGTAACGAAGTAATACAGTGGCAGGATCTTGAGAAGTGAAGGGTTCAAGACAGATACTGCAAGCGTCCTCAAAATCGTCGTCAACAACAACTCTCGAAGAAGTAGACGCATAAAAAGAGAGCATTGGCTTCTTGGTCACTGAAGAAGAAGAAGAAGAGGATGGAAGAGAACCGAAACTCTCCATTGACGCAAAGAAATAAAAAAAGAAGAGAAAGAGAGAGAGTGAAAGGAGTTTATAGTGAAAGAAAAATTAAGCCTAGCAATTCCTAGAGGGAAGGAATGGACTGTTTGGACGATAGGAAAGTCGAAGAGAAAAAAAAAGTGGGGTGAGAAAATCCGGTTTAGATTTCAGACGGATCTCAATTTAATTCCTTTTTGTTTGGTTTTGTCTGTTTTACACAGAAGCATTTTTAGATCTTTTCAGTCAGTTCCCGATCCCAATGGTGTTGCTATATTCTCGTGTCCAGTCGCTTTGTTTGTTGTAAACAACTAGATTTTCAGTGAATTGATTTTCAAGTTAGATCATTACTCCCAATAAAAAGAAGGATGATAATATGTTCTCTTAACTAATTACTACTCTATATATTTAGTTGATATTATTATTGTTGGGTATCTTTAATTCAAAGCAACTCTTGATTAAAAAGGAATATACACATTTTGGTGCCTACCGATTAAAAAGAAAAAGTTTAAATGAATTCTCCGATTACGGTCTCACAATGATTTTAACTTTGAGATCACTTCTAAGTTAGGAAATCGGCTTTTACCTAACACCCGTCTCAAACCTATCCCACGATTCACAAGATTGCTTAGGTGCAATTTCAAACCAATACAATATTTGTTTATTACAACGGAAAGACAAAACAGCAGAAGGAAGCCGGCCCCTTTTGATGAAATACAGGAAAAGGGAAGGGCTCGTTACAAAAAGGTGAATGAATGAATTCGGTATACTTGTTCCACTCTTTGTCCCGGTCCTCCCGGCGCGAATTAGACCAACGCATCAAGATGACGTACCCAACAATAATATAACAAAATTACTTCTGTTCATTCAAAAACATTATTATGATCGATAAGAGAGGAGCAAAAATGTGAATCTTTCGCCTTGGACCAGGTAAATAAAAATTCGTGTTTGAAATTAAACAAATATCTGAATTTCAGGTCTAATGTTTCCAGCTGTGTTAGAATGAGGTTACTTAAGTATGACCGAGACGTCTACTTATCAACGCTCAATATTCTTACATGGAGGCCTTTTGATTTCGTATGGTTATGCATGGTCAGCGCATCATCTCCCTCCTTCACCGTGGTTTCTGCCTTAATTGCCACCCTTCACTACCATTCACCACCTTCGTCGTCGCCTTCTCTCACTAATGCGCTCCACTTGACTCCTGAGAGAAGGTAAGACCCTTGCTTTGACCATATGCCCACAAAGAGTTGACACCAAAAATTAATCAAGTTTCCTAGAACTACTAGCTTATGTTCCTTACCCCAACATTTCCGCAAGCAATGTGATTAAAAAGTTTTAGCTTTTCAATTATATACCATAATTTGTCACTACCTTTCATCTTTGATCATATCTATAACTATTTTATGTGTGCTCCCACAAATTCTCGCAAAGGTCTAATAAACTTGGTTAAAACCATTAAAAAGATATAGCAGCTTATAAACAAATCCATATGTGTGTGTGCGCGCGCGCGCACGTGGGTATGTGTGCGTGTGCTTATAAGAACATGCTCAGACCAACTTTATATTTGGTGTAAGCATATGAAGATCACCAAATGTTATAATTGGGACAAACATTTATCTTCTGTTGGTTACTAATCTTCCATTTCAATCTGTAAGTTGAGAATACAAAGACTAACTATATATATATGTGAGATAAAAGCTTAAAAGTAGTATCATATAGCAAAATTTCTTGAGATGTATGCACAAATGACAATATCATTTAGGAATGAACCAAACATATTTAGTAATAGAACCCTTATTTGTAATACAAAATTTCTCATAACTTTCTTAGAAAAAAAATGGTTAATTTTGTTTTAGTTTTTAGACTGGTGTTTTCCCTCTTAGCAATTTTACGTTGTGATTTTCATTAGTATCTATGCAGATGGAATCATCATCATCTACTAATACAACAATAAGTTTAAATATATAAAATGTGATTTTTTATCGTGGGTTAAAAGCCCCATTAAGGACTTTACGGAGTGATCATAATCCTGATCAAAGAATCTATAGATTCCCCAATTATCCAGTGATAATTTATTTGTTAGTTGATTAAAAACTTGTGCTTAAATACATAATGAAATAAAATATTTTAGGTTGTGAGATGCTACTTTTTCAAATGGTATGATGACAAATTTACCAAGAGAGCCATTAAAGTGATTTAAGAATTAAAGAAAGATCATCAATGTCAAAGAAAAGGGTTCAAACAAGCATAATGAAGGAGTTTGAAGAACAAATAAAGCTCATAAAGGAAAAGAGAAAAAAAATGAAAGTTTTTGCTAATGAACATTGCAATAGGATTTGTTATAGTTTTAGTACTTGTCAGTTTCAACTATGTTACAGGGAAATTATATCGAATTTCATTTATATATGAATTATGTAATTTACAAATATATTATGTATGAATTATTTGTATATGAACTATGTATTGGTACTTGTTATTTTCCAACTTTTCTTAATAACATGAAGCAACGGTTAATTAAGCAACATGAAAACCACAACATGAAATCAATAGACGCTGAAAAGTTCAGTCCATATAAATTTAAAGCAAAGTATATAGATGGCATTGATTTAGTTTTTGAAGATTTGACAATTCATATTGGTCAAGAAAAAAGAGGATGTGCCCAATATAAATAGTTTGTATATACAACACAAACATTTTTCACCATCTCCATATATATCAATAACATTTACATCTAAAACCCAGTGGGATAAAGATAAAAAAAGTCAGGAATTGTTAATCAATAACGTTTCCCTTATTTGCAATTGACTGTGAAACTTGTTCTTTTGATGATTATGTCAATGAAGTTAACTTCTGATTGATTAAGCTTGCAACTGTTCTAAAACTATAATGTCCTCTGAGCTGTAAAACCTTTGATATAAATGATAACTAGCATGTGTGTGGATCAACATCTCCAAACTTTCTTTTACTGGCTTGTCCAAATATTCCAAACTAGTAAATTAAAGATTAAATAATACAAACACATTTGCTAATTATTTCAAATAAGATAAATTGATAAAGAATACATTCCTTACAATATTGCTTTGTTGACTTATACTATTATCATCATTAACTCTTTTTGTAACAGTTAGCTATTTTTGCAATGAAAACAATTTTATCAGTCATTAAAGCGATAAATAATTGATAAAAGTTGGCCAGTTATATACCTGTGAAGATGCCTTTGTGGTAACTTGATTTATTGGATCCGCACAGATTTTAACTGTTGGATCCCGTTCCCGGAGCCCAACTCTCTTGCTTAAAATCGTGAAACTTGAGTTTTCACATAACCTCGAAGGGTTACTAGATTTTTTTTAAAAAACCCTTTAAACCCTTTGAATCATTACAAATTAATTTTCAATCTTCTAACATCTCAAAATTTACTTACAACATCTCCAATAGTGTACCCATACATAACAGTCTCATTTTTGAAACCATGTTGAACATACTTTGGCGCGA
>JANKOE010006084.1:0-10780 GCA_026284465.1 Erythroxylum citrifolium | reverse complement strand
TTAGAGAGCAACTGATTGTGAATCAGTTACATCTCCACAGTAGTAGGAGAATGGCTCATCTATGGAGACTCTAATCTCTAACAGTAACGCAAGCTATGCAGAAACTAGGGTAATAGTCTATAAGCTGAGGACTCAAATCGAAGGTTACTTACTTGTTCACCTACAGCACCGGCAGCCTCATCCCTGTCGTTGTCAGCTCAGTACTATCATGTTGCCTCTTCCAGGAACGATCGATTGCAAATCTCTCCTCGACTTGGCCCTCACCGCCATCATCCTCTCCTTGATCCTCCCAACCCATGGTGACACGCTTTTCTTCTGGTATTTCGATTCGCTTGCAGTCGTCTACTTTCGCCGATCTCTCGGTGCTTGGATCACATTCGTTTCGTTACGCTGAATTGGGAAAGTGGCATGAACTTTAGGGAAAGTATTAAGTCATTTTTCCCTAATTGTTTCGTGGCTCTCTAATGGGTTAATTTGTTTCTTTGTTCTCGACTCTGTTCTCATGTTCCTAGGCCTAAACCAGGTTTGCTGTCCTAGATTTGGGCTTCATCTGTATATCCTCCCTATTCAATGAAATTTTTAATTTCTCAAAAAAAAATCCCCTAAGTTCAAGTATCACTATAAATGCAGCAAATTACAAATTTCTCAACTTACTTTTCCTGATTAGTTGCTTATGTTGTGTGGTGTAGATAAAGAGTCTATAAAGTTGCTTATGAGATCATTGATGACATTCAAATAAATATCTAAACTAAGTTCAACCTTGACAAAAGCTCCATATATGTCTTATGTGATATAGTCTCTTATGACAGGCTACTCCTTGCTACATTAGGATTAAAGATGGAGTCATTACCTTTTAGGTACTTAGGAGTTCCTCTCTCTACTAGAAGCTTGAATATCAGTGACTATAAACCATTGGTATGCTCCATAAAGAAGAGAATAAACACATGGTGTAGTAGATGTTTGTCTTATTTGAGGTAGAATCCAACTAGCTATAAGTATCCTTAACAATCTAAGTACCTGCTAGCTTTCATATTTGGCTTTACCTAAAGGAGTTTTCAATAGAATAGATAGGACTCCTGAGTATCAAATGACTTTTTGTCTTCCTAAATAAGAAGGAGGAATTAGGATCAATTTAGTTAGGGTTATGTCCAAAACTCTCCTAACTAAAAGGCTATGGATACTTTATACAAAAAAGGAGAATTTACGGATCAAACAGATCCATACATATCATATAAAAAAGGAGATTATATAGACTTTACAGGTGAAGCCTACACAATCCTACACTACAAAGAATTCTATCAACTAGGTCCTTTATGCAAGATATTAAACACAACATTGGGGATGGAAATGGAACTATTTTTTGGTTTGATAATTGACTTATAATTGGTCCTTTGTATAAAATAAGAGAACTCAACTTTCTCAAAGTCATTATTCTTGCTTCAACTAAGGTTTATGACATTATATTAAATAAAGAATGACATTGGCCTTTCTATTGCGCTCGAGGCTCATAAAGAATCCTTCAATTGATATATGAATATTCCCTAGTTATTAATAGACCTGATTTGGTATACTAGATAAAGAAAAGAAGCAAGAAGTTCTCCAACTACTGCAAGAAACTACTTATTGGTTTTACAGGTGGCCTGGTTTAAGCTACAATGCAAAGATTAGTTAATAAAGGCATAGTTAAGTTCACAATTGAGAGTAAGGCATGTGTACTATATGGAGTAACATTGGAAAGCCACACACACTTATTCTTTGAATGCCCTTACTCTCAAAGACTATGGAGAGGCCTGTTAGAACTTTTCACGACTCATTGCAACACACACTTATTCATTGCAACATCACAAGAGGCCTCTTAACTAGCATGACGTCACTTATATAAACTAGTTTGCAAGTATAATGTACATTTTGTTTACTAATTAATGAAATATTTACCTTAAAAAAAGAAATTCTTATAAGGATAATTTCTTCTACGTATTAGATTTTTGTAAATTGTACATGCAGCCATATTAATATGCATAGAAATAAATATTTATTATTAAATATTATGTTATCACAATAATCATAAAATTTTATAATTTATTCATCAAATAAAAATATTTAATACTGGACAATTTTTAATAGAAAATTTAGATGAGGGATCATGTCTCCTCAATTAAGTACAATATTAAATAATAAATTGTTTCACTAATTTATATAAATTAGTTATTAATAAAATTAAAAATTTGTAACTTGACAAATTTTGAAGAAAGATACTCTTTTTCATAGTATTTTTATATAGATAGTTTCTCTTCTTCTACAACTTAACAATACTAATTCAAATCGGCTTATTCAAAATTATCATTAACAATAGTCATTTAGTTGATTTACAAAGCCATCATCTCAAATTTCTCTTGTAATTTTAAGCTTAACATTTTAATTTGAGACATAAAAAACTATAATAACTTCCTTAATGTAAAAGGGGTAATATATGAAGAAGAGAGTGCATCAAAAATCTTAAAGTTTAGTGTAAAAGATGGTGAATTAAAGAGAGAAATAAGAGAATACTCACATGCAATAATGAAATGGGTGGCTTTGAATAAAAACCAAAATAATTTTTCAACATAAATTTAAATTTAATGGTTATATATTATTTTACTTATAATTTTTTATTAATTTTCAATATATATGTTTAGTTTAATCTAACATGATAATATAATGTTAAACACTAATAAATATTATCATATAGAGAACTAACACATATTAATGTCTTAGTCTTTACACTATAAGTGTAACTTTTAAAATTAACAAATGTTCTTTAGTCGAATATAAAAAATAATGTGTTAAAATAACATAAGAGTAATGTTAACTATTGAATTGAATTGATATAAAAATAATAAGAAGAATAATACTTTTTAATATTTAATTATTTTTTCTTTATTTGTTAACAAATTGATTTGTTAAATTCATTAAAACATAGATATCAGCCTATTAATTATTAATTTGGTTTTTGAGTGCTTTTGAATTTAATACACTTTTTATTTTTTGGTTATTCCATTCTTGAAAATATGGACCGTAGTGAATAGTGACAAAGGTAAAAATAATATAGTGATATAAGAACAATAACAACTCAGTGAAAGTGAGTATTTAAAAATATAATAATACATAGTCTTATTTTTGACTAATTGAGTGATTATATCTAAACAAAAAATTACGACAAAAAAAAATTCAACTAAAGTAGATTCTTAGGCCATTTTTATTTTTATTTTCAAATTTAGTAAAAAAATCGTTTATTTAAATTTTTGGTTTCAGCCTTTAGTTTAGTTTCTTCTAGTTTTCAAAAGTTACGAAGTCATAAAAGTGGTTTTTGTTTATTTTTATAATATAATTTATTATCAAATTAAATAAGTATGTATTTTTAAATAAATTTTTATTTAATAATCAAAATATATTTAAAATAAATTTTAATTTTTAAATATAATGTTAATTTTTAAATTATTCATTTTAATAAAATAAAATAATTTTATTAATAATTGTTAATAAATATTATATAAGATATTAAAATAAATTTATCTTTAAGTTTTATTTGATATATAATTATTTTGACAATATCAATTAAGTAAAATTTTGTTTTTATTTAAAGAAAATAAAAATAGAAATAAAAAATGAAAATTAAAATCACAATAGAAAAAAAAGAGACAGAACACGACACCCCTTAAAAGTTTAAAATAACAATTAGACAGGGATCCAGAACTGTATGGCTAATTTATTAATTGATGGGGCAAGTTGGAAAGACTAATGGGCCACTAAGGAGCCGTCTGCATATGCAGGACACTGAAACTTCGACAATATCTACGTTACGTTAGTTGCAAAGGAGAGACAGGTGAGTTGTGGCAGCCGTGTACTTGTCCCGTCTATTGTCGTCACTGACTAGATAGGATAGGACTAGGAGTCGAGTCTTAATTATGTGTAAACTGTAAACAGAACAGAAAAGTCACATACAGTGAACAAGTGATTTCATTCCCTCCGTCTTTTACACTTCCCTTGTTTGCAAAACAAAGCTAATTCTGAATAAATTCTCTACACTCCGCGTCCTCCAGCATCCATTTGCGTTTCCTATTCACAACCAAATGTGAGTGTTGTGCTTTAGTTTCCAAAACGTTGGCTTTGGATTTTTCTTTTCGATCAAAGTTTACTTCTTTATGTTTTGTTTTGCAGGGAGAGCGGGTTGAAACCGATGGACGCTGAGCAACTGAGAGAGTGTGGACATAAGATGGTTGATTTCATTGCTGATTACTACAAAACCATTGAGACTATCCCTGTTCTCAGTCAAGTTGAGGTTGCCCATTTTCTTAATTTCATCTTTTTCTTTTTTACTTGAGAATATGATGAAGGATATTTTGTTCTTATCTCATTAATCCTTTCCGTATTAGGGACTGGTTATCCTTCTTTTTTTTTGTACTATCAAGTTCTTGGCTAATCTCTCATGTTCGCATGTCTCTTGGTTCTTTAATGTTAATGGTTTCAGCCTGGCTATCTTCATAAACTTCTGCCGGGTTCTGCTCCAACCCAACCGGAATCGTTGCAAAGCGTTCTTGATGGTTAAGTTATTCATTGTAGATTCGCTTACATTTGCTTGCATGTTATTAAGCTGTGATCCTAGGAGTAGGAAGTACATTGGTTGTCGCTGAATGTGTTATCTTGTGTTTCACCGATGTTTCTTTGTCGCACTTCTTCATCTTCTGTTTGATTGCAGACGTTCAGGCGAAGATATTGCCGGGGGTGACGCACTGGCAAAGCCCGAATTACTTTGCTTACTATCCTTCGAACAGCAGTATCGCAGGATTTTTGGGAGAAATGCTTAGTGCCGGTGTTAATATAGTGGGTTTCAGCTGGATAACTTCTCCTGCTGCAACAGAGCTTGAAATGATTGTTCTTGATTGGCTTGGTAAAATGCTGAAATTACCTGAAGATTTTCTCTCATCAGGTAACCATTTAGTCGTCAGATTAGGATCTAATTATTGCGATAAAGTTCTTCAACGCATTTGGTATTATGTTGTAGGACAAGGTGGGGGAGTTATTCAAGGCACTGCAAGTGAAGCTGTTCTAGTTGTACTACTGGCAGCGCGTGATAAAGTTTTGGGGAGGGTTGGAAAAAATTCCCTTGAGAAACTTGTGGTCTATGCTTCTGATCAAACACATTCGGCTTTGCAGAAAGCCTGCCAGGTATGTTTGTAGCATGCCTGGTAGACTCTAATTATCCCACTTCAAGCAAGCTTTACAGAACAGAACTTAATAACTTATTGCATATCCATCTGTATGTCCTTAATTTTTTGCAACTTAATAACTTATTGCGTATCCATCTGTATGTCCTTAATTTTTTGCAAATGCAACCCTTTTGAAAATTTTCCTGATGAACAAGGTGAACCAGATGTATGTTCCTGCAAGCATTGTTTCTTTCGATTGATCTATTTTAATTTGTGATGTTTGTTTACTTGAGCCAGATAGCAGGAATTCATCCACAAAATTTCAGGGTGCTAAAAGCTGATTCTTCTACAAATTATGCTCTTTCACCAGATTTACTCAGTGAAACAATTGCACATGACGTTGATATGGGATGGGTCCCCTTCTTTTTATGTGCCACTGTAAGATATGGCAATTATAAAAAACCAGTACTTGTTACTTTACACTCTCTCTTTCCTTATGTTTTATCACTTGTAGCCTTTTCCTTATAAAGTAATTTTAGTATTTTGGTAAAATGATTATTTTTTTAGTTTTTCCAAGTTAAATAACAATTGGCAGTCCTGACATGAGATGTTCATGTTATCTGTTTGTTTCGAAGTGTCATTATCATGTATTTGCAGGTTGGAACTACATCATCAACAGCTATTGATCCTTTGCTTCCTCTTGGAAAGATTGCGAAGGTGATGTTAAACTTGGATGTTTCCGAAATAAAGATTTAAGCGTGATTAAAGAAAGTATGACATAGTCAATATGGAATAGCTGCATTCCTTGATCTTTGGCACCAAAATTGGATGCCAAGTGTTATATGGAGCATAAACTAACTCTATTTATCAAATGAACATAAATTGAAACAAAACTGGGGGAAAATATCGATAACTAGGCGAAGCTAGTGAAATTAGAAGGCTTCTTCTTTACATGTTATGGTGAAGTTCTGTAGATAACCTCCCTAAGCAGGTGTAAAAATTGTACTTATCCCCCTGCATGTTGAATAACTTTGCAAATGGAAAAATGCACATAAAGAAGGGACATCTTTACTTAAACTGTGCTGGGGCCTTGTGATTCTAAATGGTGTGGACATGGGAAAGATCTCTGAAAATTACTTTTCAAGGACTTCCCTGAAAGTTTGCTATATAGGACGGTAATAGTATATTTTCTGTATGGCCTCTGAACAGAAGAATGGAATTTGGTTTCATGTGGATGCTGCATATGCTGGAAGTGCTTGTATATGTCCGGAATATCGCCACTATCTTGATGGTGTTGAGAAAGCTGACTCTTTTAACATGAATGCACATAAATGGTTGCTGACCAATTTTGATTGCTCAGCCCTTTGGGTGAAGGTAAGAGTTTTTCCGGTCTCTATGTTTCCATCATATTCTCCCTATATATGATTCAAGAAATATTATTGATAAATGCATTTCCAATAATAATGAGAATTTCAAAATATTTGGTTAAAAAAAATCTAAGCCATTTTTTATTATTAAAAATCAGATAAAAATTGTATTATTAATAAAAACTGACAGATTTTTTGTTGGTAATTGTTGATTACCTTCAACTAGGCTTTTTATGGAAAATATTTAACAATATGCTTTTACTCTTTTTCTCTCTATCTATTACATGCTTTTAACAAATGTACAGTATGTACTCAACTGATGAAGTATGGTTGAAGCTCCTCTTCATTTGTTGAAGTTCATTCCTTTAAGGATAGTAGGGAATGTAGAGGTTAACTTTGAGGGAACATTTATTAAGTAGCACGGGATAGTATGCCACTAACATGAACAAAGAAATATCTGCATGCATTCACCAGATTTAGCCCCAATCTTTACTAGTGTTGTCAAAAATATTTAGGAGATGATCCCTGTTGGCCAGCTACCACAGTATTGTTGAGATAGTGATTAGGACATTAAAAATGCTCGGTTGTGTAGTTACTAAGATCAAAGTAAGTTTTGCATTTAGGCAGCAATTAAGGTTTGTTGATTGCATAATGATGATGTCAATGTGGAATTTAACTTGTGTACCTGAAAGGCTCTTGATACAATTTGTAGTTGATAATATGTGCCTTTGATTTGCTTTCCTTGAATGGTTTACTTCTTCGAATATGTTAAGATTTTAAGTAATGATGCCATCTTGTATGAAAACAGGACAGAAATGCTTTAATTCAGTCCCTATCTACAAATCCTGAGTTTCTGAAGAACAAAGTAAGCTTCCTTCTACATTTTCATATGCAATTAATCTACAGATCTGAGACATGTATTTAACATGAAATTGAATTTATGTTCCTGGAGTTATTGAACATTTTATACAAATTACTTTCATAATCAGTGACCCTGCAATGACTTGTGAAGGTTTCCAACATGGTAAGCAGTCAAGATAGGCAATTTTCAAGCTCTCCTAGACCTTCTGAGAATCTATATATTTCTTAATCTTTGGTTCATGAAGTATCAAATTATTAGCATTAAAGCTTAAGTAGTATATGCAGTAGTCTGTCAACTTTTTGGCTGTTTGTGCATTCTCCAATCCTGCACTCTTAACAGAAGGAGGCTTACTGATCCAGGCATGTTTATACAAAGTTGTAGATATCTTTAAAAATAAAAAAAGAAGAAGAATCAAACTTTAACTCATGCTATCTTTCTTAAGCTAGGTGCAGAAGTTGTGTTATCAATCTTTAGAAGTTTTCATTGTCAAAATTATGATCTCCTATTTAAAGCCTTCAATACTTTGAGATGGGATATAGTTAAATGATCTTGGAAGGATGAAAGATTGTGCAATATTCAGATAAAGTTACCAGCATTAAATGAGTGGATGGTCAGTATAGTCTTCTAACTAATGGTTCTATTTGCTTACTGAACCTTTCTCATGGCATTTTGTGTTTTATTTTTCAGGCCTCTCAAGCAAACATGGTTGTGGACTACAAAGATTGGCAGATTCCTCTTGGACGTCGGTTTAGGTTTGCCTTAACTTTTGCTTTCAGGACTAAGATCTTATTTGGCTTAAATTGGAATAGAAAAATGCATGTCTTGTGCATCCTACCATCGATGCAAGAGGTGCTTCAAGCACCAAAGGTAGCATAGTCTTCTACTAACTAAAACTCCATGTTAGATCATTGAAACTATGGATGGTATTACGATTGTATGGCTTGGAAAATCTGCAATGCTATATCAGAAATCACATCAACTTGGCCAAATATTTTGAAGGGCTTGTTGCTGGAGATTCAAGGTTTGAGGTAACAACAGCTTTTTTAAAAATGTTGCATGTTCTTGCTCAAATCACTAGCGTCCTAATTTGTTTGGCATCCTTAAGCCTTGATTGATTACAAATATGAAGTGAGCCAGATGCAATCCTTACTGTTAACATATATATAAGTCAACTATTAACTGTCATTAGCTGTTCATTAGCATAGATTTTGGGATACAATCAACATAAATTTAAGGATATTATTAGCATAGATTAAGGGATATTTTCCTTAATTGTATATAACTAAAATATGTGTCTCCCTTTCTGTAAGAATTTATACACACACAAATACAAACATTAGTTTCTCTCAATCATCCTTATTTTTTATATGGTGTCAAAGCCTCCTTTGTAAAAAGGGAAAAAAAAATTTGACCTTCTGTGTTTGCCCTTTTGGAGATACTTCAATCATCTAGTAATTATTTGGTGTCTAACAAATTCTTCAATCGTCTAGTAATTATTTGGTATATACCAAATTCTTCTAATCTTCAAGACGATCACAACATTGCAAACCGCGTACATAATCTCCAATGCACACTTCATCGATAGCCTGTATCGAATTTTTGTATTCTGTTTTCCAAAGGAAGAATATGACTTAAACAACGGTGTTTTCTACCTAGGTCCCACCTTTTATCATGTTTTTTGCCACATTAACATCCACATACATGCTACATTAGCAACCATATCCCTTCTTTGCCATGTCAGCATCTGCATCAACTGTCACATCAGTAGTCATGTCATCACATGGGTCTCGCATTTGCCACATAAACATCAGCCACATCATCCTTGGTCTCATGTCTCCCACTTTAGTTGCCACCTCATCATTGATTCAGCTCAGCTGATTCGATTCAAAACTGTTGACCAATACATTTAACTGACCAGGTCAACTATTTTCTTACCAGTTTTCTCTGTCGCTCAAACCAGTTCTTAAGGTTTTTGGGTGCTGTGAACTCATTTTCACGTTCAAATTGGCCATATTCCAACTCTACAAATTGTTTTGTACTTTTTATTGTGTTTTTCAAGCCTTATTGTTAACAAATCTTGTTCTTTTATTTTCCAAACTAAATATTTGTTCTTTTGTGCACTATGGATCCTTACAAACTTTCTGAATTTATTCCTCAACCAATCGATGTCATATTTAATGAATCTAACTATGATTTGCGGGTTAAGAAAATATGCAGCTTTCTCAAAAGTAAACTTCTTTGCATTTGTTACTAGAGGGATACCCAAACCTAACCAAAAAATAGATGAAACAAAGGATATATTTACAGAACATCTAATATCCCAGAATGGCATGATTATCAAGTCTTAACTTGGTTTCACAATGCTTGTGCCAACATAATCAAGCTTGACTTTTGCTTATTTGATACTGTTAAAAATATATGAGATTTTCTAAAAAGCTATTATTTTTTATATAATGATTTATAAATGACTTCATCACATGTAACAACTTGATCAAACTATCCACAATTATGTTTGAATTTTAAGAGCTTTGGGATCAATTGACTTATGGAGATCCTACAGAACCTAATACTCAAAGTGCTATTATCTATGATGATCTTCGTAATTGATAGCATTTTTTACATCTGTTGATGACTCTCAAAGATGGTTCGAGTCTATCTGTAGCTCTCTTCTTCATCAAAGTCTTTTGTCAAACCTTGATACTATGATTAAAGAACTAACCATTCAAGACACCCAACTCCATGCCCTTAGAACGGAAAAATGTGCTCCAACTATTGATGTTGTTTTTGCCACTCAAACTTCTTCTTATCAAACCTCTACCAAGAAGTTTCAGAAGGTATTTTGTAATTACTACAAAAAAAAGAATTCATTACATCTTTGAGTGTAGAAAATGGCCTGACAAACTTTTAGAACATGTAACTCTTTCATATCATTTCAGCCTACTACTACTGCTAATGGTTTTACTAAGCATTTAATAAAGAATACATCTCTCAAATTCTATTTAAAAGTTCTTTATGCCCTTCTACAGCAACTATATGAAGTGAATCACACGTTAATACAATGATATATAAACACACAAGAAGGGGGGTTGAATTGTGAAAACTTTTTCGTTGATCCCTTTTTTAAGAAAGCTTATTGATTAAACACAAACTTGTTTGTTTCAAAATTATTATAACTTTTGTTTGTAAACTTTTCTCTAATAACTTGCGTTTATGAGATATCAAAAATCACAATAAGGCAATAGAGAAGGTTGAGAGAGTTTGACACAGTAATTTTTATACTGGTTCACTCCAAACCGTGGGCTACGTCCAGTCCTCAGATAACCTTCTGAGATTTCACTATCTCTCAAACGTTTACAAGTATTCTT